>JACWBX010000317.1:719-18452 GCA_014622435.1 Polypedilum pembai
AAATTTGCGATTTGTAAATTTTGTTACATTTTAATCTTAATATTTTATATTTAAAAACCAAGAAAGACTTCCTTAATATGAAATTGAAAATCTGAATTACTTCAAAGAACTCAACAGTTTTTAACATCAGTTCTTTGTTTTATTTAATTTATTTTAAATGAAGTTTCTGGATAAAAAAGAATCAGTTAACGCTGTAATCTGTTAATCAACACTGATCTGGGCGACAAAAATGCGCTTAAGTACTCGGATCCGTGGTCGTGTACTTTCTATATCTTTTTATTTCTTTTTCATGCTTTTTCAATTTTTTTCTTTTGACACAAAAAAAAACAAATTCCAAAATTGAATTGGATAAAAAAGAGATTTTTTTTTATTTTCAAGTAATTCGTTCTTAGCCAAAGACAGTAAGCGGGATAAAGTTTGTAAACAAATCATATATCATTGAACAACAATTTTCCTCGTTCTTTTGCACATATACACATTATGTCCAATGAAAATGATTATTATAAATTATAATTGGTAGAAGATGTGAGAAGATAAATGAATGTAACAGCAATGAGAAAGAAGAGTGTGAGAGTAATATTGTAAAGGTGATTTGTGTTAATGAATGATGATTATTTTTATGACTTTGTGTGAAATGATTTCGTAATCTCTTTCTATCCTTTTTGAGTTTATTTCTAATTTATGTGACTTTATAAAAGACTTTGGTAATTAATAAAGTTATCCATAATCGCTTCTTTTTTCTTTTTCTTCTTCTTAACAAATTTGTGTTAGTTGAAGAGAGAAAAAGTCATAATAAATTTTCTCGAGGTAGATCACATAATGATTTATATGATAGAAAGTAGAGATTAATGGGACATAACATTAGTCAACGATTTTCCATGCTTTTAATCCTTTTAATTGCAAACACCAAGCGTATACGTGTACAGTTCACATCATCGCACTGACTTTTAATTATTGCTCATCTATTAACACATCATTAAATATTTCTTCATGTTACAAGATTCAAAGAGCAAAAAGTAAAAGATGAGAATTTTATTACATGTTTCCGGCTCTTTTTCACTCTTGCATATGCTTTTCCATCATAAATTTATTACTTTTACCAATTTGTTTATTTTTATTTATTTTTCTATTGAATTGCTTGCATGAGCTATCGACTACTTACATATCTAGTAATAAAAATTAGTTTTAAATTAGTTATTTAATTCTATGTTTGAAATAATGTATAAAAGAATTTTAGGGCTGCAAAAAAATTATTTGCATGATTACAGAAAATAATTGAAACTTCAAAAAAAATGATCAATGAAATGAACATCAAAAGAAGTTGAAAAATTGTTTTCGATAAACAACTCAAAAACTAACCTTTTGAGTTATGTATAATTATTTACCAACAAAAATAAACATTTTTTCTCTCTTTAATTCTCTTTAGTAATAGCAAAAGTTGTTATTACTCGTGAGTTTTTCTTTTCGTACTAATTTCTTAACCGATATTTTATTGCATTTTTTATGACTTTTCTTTGATTTCTTTACTCGTTTGATTTTTCGTCAATTTGTGTGTAGTAAAAGCGGAGAGGAGAGAAAACTGTTTGAGGTTTTTCGTGGAATTTTTTTACTGCTCTTTTTTCTGTTTCGCTCATTCTCTTATTGTATGTAACATCATCATGTTTATTATTTTTCTAGTCCGTTTAAAAACTCCGCTAACGAGAGCATATTAACAAAATGAATGTCCATCTGTCTAGCCCTGCAGGGTGTTGAATGATGATGATATGTCAAAAATATTTTTTTAATAGCAGCGCAGGGTGCAATTAATTTTTATGCAAATATATTGACCAACATGAAGTGTCATATTTAACATATTGGATGCATGTAAATTATGGTGTTAATATATTTCAACTTTATTTTCATTATTTTCCCACATTGACACTCACTATACAATAAATGTAAAAGAAGAGAAAATGTGATAGGGAGGAGTATGTGTGTGTAAAAATCACCTGAAGCGATTTTTCATGAATGAAAATTTTGCACGCTCAGTTCACACCATGTCGGCAACGGTACTCTGTGGCCGCTTAAACAAATAAAAGCAAACTTCAAATGAAATTAAAGGAGTGAAAGTGAAACATAATTAAATTATTGTAAACATTCGAAAAATTTGTTCTATTCATATGTATATCGCCCGCGATTATTTTTTATAAGTACAGTACTATTTCAGAGCAGAGTAAAACAAGAAGAAGAAACTTCCCAGTGGTGTATAATATTATGATTTCAACTAATCTCTTTTGATGCTTCCGTAATAAACAACAACAAGAAATTAAAACATCCAAAATTAGTAGATAGTAGCTGGGGAGAGATTGCTGTGAACAAATTGTTTGCACACTTGAATGAATTTAACAGATTGACTTTTCTCCCGCTATCGCTCTTTGTTGTTCGCTTATTTTTGGATTTTCGTATAAAGATAAATTTTCATCAAATTGCAGTAGTTAACAGTCGCCCTCCACGAAATCACATTAATTAATTAATTAAGTGGGATTGTGTTAAAGTCACAAGTAGCAGCAATAGCAGTAACATACATACTTCAGAAAATACTTTCAAGTCACAAGTGTTGATGCATACAAAAGAGCAATTTATTTAAATTTATTTCAACCACACAGAATGCTAAGAGATGTAAATGAGGCGTACAAGAGGAAGTTCAACATACATAAATAGATGTACATGCATATGTGTGTATATGAAGTTTTTCTCTTTTTTCTTTTTCTCACATGCGACAATATCAAAGGACACCGACTTAAATGAATGAAAACCTTTAACCCTCTCTTTGTCCCTTAATTTTGACTTGTTTTTATTTTTTAATTAAATAAAGTTAAATTTGAAGAAATAAATTTATTGCGAGTGATAAAAGGAAGGATGATTTGCTTGACTTGTTTCAATATTAAATGCTTTAAAAAGAAAATAAAAAATTTCATGTTAAACCAGACAATTGCATTGCGATAATATTTATCTCTAAAATTCATTTTTATTCTCAAGCGGAAAACATGTTTCCATTTTTCTTTCGACTAAAACATTTTTCTTTTCTATTTCACGCGGTGCAAAAAGCAGTTGTGTACATTCATATACTGATATACTATATACTTAACAAATTGCAGCATTGCACAACTTGTAGCGAGATTTTCGCATGAATTTTCAGAAAAAGATCTTCTATGTAAAAATAACTTTAGCTTTGCAAGTTTACTTCATCTTGTTACTCCGTCATATGAGTTTGAACCAACAAATCAAATTTTTTATTATTTCATTTGCTAGAATAGAAATCACTGAAAATAGAGAAGAGAATTTATTTATTTTAAATTTCTGCATTTCTTTTTTTATCCTCTTCTGTTTTATTGTCTTTTTTATGAAGTTGAATGTTTTCTTGCGCATCACATCACATGGCATATCTAAATATCTTAAATTTTATGTTAAACGTGAAGTTGACTGTTCGCCTCCTCCTCAGAATTTGCAATGGCAAGTGCGGTTCCACAATTTGTCATGTGCGAATTGACGTGCTATACATATACTTTAGTTCGTCCGCAATAAATGGTTGTTGCATCGTGTGAGACCTTAACTGAATTTTTTCTCGCCATTTTTCACATATGGTAATGCATTCATAATATCAAAATTTTGTTTGTATTTTTCGGGTTTTGATGCTTTATGGTACATTAATAATAAAAATTTTTCTATACGTGCTCACTCGTGAGCCATAAAAAAATTTTAATTCTCACTCAGTTAAAAATTCTTTTAATTTAATAAATGCTCGTCGCTTCTGCTGTCGAGAATATTAAATAAACAATTCATAAAATGAGAATTAAATAAACCTCCCTTTTATGTTCACATGTATTTTCGTTTCATGTGCAATTTACAGTGAATATCATCAAGTGTGTTTTAGTATGTTTCAGATTTATCAAGATGCACTTATAATTTTAAAAATTTTCACGAATTGTATATTTATAAACGTCGATTGCCAAAAATTTATCACCAACGTATTTGTAATAAAATAAAATGATGCCTAGAAAAACTTGAAAAAAGAGATTTAATTGCCAGTATCGTAAAAACTACACAGAATACATGAAAGCGAGTGAGAGGTGCACACAGCGTGTTGATGAAATGAGTCTCGTTTGATGCCAATTTTCACATTTTTTATTTATTTTATTTTTTAATGCTGTTATAACATTTCATCACATCAAAAAAAGAGATTACTTTCCTCAAAAAAATCAAACTAGGTGGTCTTGTGGACTGATTGCTCGGTTTGTTATGTATAAAAAAACATGTGAATGTGTCAATCAAAAAATTTGATTCATACAAGCAATATAAGTTTTTCTTCTTCATCGTTGTTATTGCATGGAATGTCATGCGAAAGACATAAAAGTGCATTTTTATAGCTCATCTTTTCACAATATTTGCATAAAAAATACATGCATGTAATTTATATTGAAGGAGCGGAACAAAATTATGAAGAGCCAACATGCCAAGTAGTAAAAATATTGAGAAGAACAAATAAATGGAAACTATTGATCGTTAATTTTTTATAACTTAATTTCTCATAAATTTCATTAAAACATAAAGTTTCTTTTCGTTAAACTTCTTCGTCAAAAAATATCGGTTATTGAAAATTCAAATTTTTAATTCAAATTTTTCAAAACCGGTAAAATCCGAAATATACGTATATAAATTTTTACAATTACCTATATTTTATTTTACTTTTTCAACATTTAAGTTCAATAATAATATCTATTGAAAAGAAAATTAGTTGTTTTACTATTTAAAATGAAGTTTTCATGAGTCCATTAGATGTTTGTATAAACTGTTATAAAATGAAAACAAATAGAAGTAAATAAAAGCGTGTACAGCAAAACAAGAAATAAAAAAAAATATTCAGAGAGAAAGTAAAGCCACATCACTTAAGATTTTAGAGGAACTAGGCTGTTTTAGTCCTCTTAATCTTTTCATTTTAAAAGCATTGACATATTGATTTTATAGTGATAACGAATCATTTTTAAATTCAATTAAATTTATTAAAATTAACTTTGAGTCCAAAGGTTGTTTACAAATCGAGCAAAATATGTCTGAAGAAAATGCACCACCGAAAACCAATCAATCGCCAATTAAATACTTCATTAGTGGAGGTTTTGGAGGAATATGTACAGTTGTTGTTGGGGTAAAATGAAAAAAATATTTGAACCGATTTGATTTAATTAACAAATTCATTTACTTTTAAGCATCCGTTTGACACGATTAAAGTAAGACTGCAAACAAACTCTAGTTATACAGGAATGATGGATTGTGCTTCGAAAACTATTCAAAAAGAAGGTGTACGAGGATTGTACAAGGGCATGAGTGCGCCTATTGCAGGCAAGGAGAATGAAATATCGCGATAGTTGAAAAAGAATCAAATTGAGAGAAATTCTGAAAAATTTATAAATCGCGACAATTTTTGATAGAAAATAATGATTCACTATCTTCTATCGCGATAGTACTATATTTAAAAAAAAATAATTTATATATTTTTATATTAACATTTCATTTTACCCTCTGTTGATTGCAGGAGTAGCACCAATTTTTGCTATTTCTTTTTTCGGGTTTGGAGTTGGAAAGAAACTTTTGCAGAAGGAAGATCAATCATTAGACAATACTAGGCTCTTTTTAGCTGGAGCATTTTCAGGAATTTTCACGACTTCTGTAATGGCTCCAGGTGAGCGTATCAAGTGTCTTCTTCAAGTACAACAAGGTGGTAATGAAAAAAAATACAATGGTATGATTGATTGTGCGCAGAAATTATACAAAGAAGGAGGTATTCGATCAATTTATAAAGGATCATTAGCAACTCTACTGAGAGGTAAGAATACTAAAATTTCTTTATTCAAATTAACTACCATGATACAAAATATAAATGCATACATGAACGAAATTGTTTTTATCTGTTACAAAATGTCATTGGATATATCATTATTATCAGTTTCGACAACAACTTTTCGCATTTGAACATTTTCGTAGTTTCGTCGATGGAACAGCTGATATTCAAGCGTGTTTCTCTGTGCCGCTTGTTGCTTCTTCTTTCTAACATCGTTTACATGTTTATCGTATTTCAACTTTATTGCAATTTTCTTTGCTCGCGTTTCTGGTTTCATAGTAGTAGTCTTTATGATTTCAACAGATATCGGCAACGAATCAGACTTAGTCGGAGTTGCACAATGCAAAACTCGTCGTAAAGCATAAAATACGCTCTTACCTTCTAAATTCATGGGTGTGGCGCATTTGGGTGAAAGCTTATGATCAAACTTGTACGTCTGAATAGATGTACCTTCACAGTTGAATTTATTGTGTTTTAAGGCGTTCACGCATTTATTTTCGACTTTTCTCAATCGAATTTTGTTAGTGAGACCTTGACGCCAAGTCTTCATATCACAATTGCACTCCCATGGATTGTTCAACAACTGAATCATTTTTAGCGAGTTGAGCTTGAAAATATCACTCGGTAATGAAGTGAGTCGATTGTCATTGAGATAAATTTCATTTAACTCGTGCTGGTCATCAAAAAGACCTCGAGGTAAATCTCTAAGACGATTGAAAGAAAGATCAATGATCTCCAATTTTTTTGCGCCAAAGAATGTGTCCATCGATATTTCTTGTATATTGCAGTTGCTCATATGCAATTCTCTCAATTTTAATAAATGTGAAAATGTGTCAAATTCAATGTAGGGAATATCTCCACTTTTGATTTTTAAAATTTCCAAATTTTGCAACGAAGCAAACACGTTTTGATTCATAATAGGAAGGTGTAGTTTTGGTATCTCCAAATAGATTAATGAGTTTAAATTTTCAAATGGTTTGTCGCTATTCAGCTCTAATGCAACATCGTCCGCACCAATATATAGTACCTCTGTCTTGTTCATAACTCCAAAAATAGATGGGAAGAGATTTTTGATAGGATTGTGACGTAAGTCAATAATTTCGAGCTTTGGAAATGGTGGGAAGGTGTGTTCAGATAATTTGCCAATATTGTTGTGACTTAAATCGAGTAGTTGCAATTCCAAAAGTCCAGCTAACGAGCGATAGCTCATATCTAAAATTTCATTGTGCGATAGCGATAAAGATTTTATATTAGGCGTGCCAAAAAAGGTAAAAGGTGGAATTTCTTTAATATCATTTTCTTCAAGCGCTAAATGTTCAAGATTTGATAAACCATCAAACATTTCCCAATACAATTCATCCATTCTACATCCTTTTAATCTCAACACTTTTAAATTATCCCATCCGTAAAAAGAAATTGTCCTCATTCGCAATTCAGCTGTTAATTTTTCCATTTTGTAAATTTCATATGGTACAATTTCCATTTCCTTAATTTCTTCTGGCGTCTCAAATGAGATGTTGTATTGAGCTCGTTCAGAATTGGGCATGTAATTGAAGTTTTGTGAAGGATCAATTTCCTCAAGATTTGGTCGAAATTGCATTCTCTCTCCTGCTTCTACATAAACTGAATCCACATTTAAATTTTCTACCCACGATAAAGGCTCGTCAAAAATTAGAGTAAAATTACTCGTTCTTGATCCACGCACTTCCAGTGTCCTCAAGTCAAAAAGCTGATTAAAATCACTTAATAAAACTGTAATGAATAGTTAAGTAAAAAGACGATATTTATTTATTACAAATTAAAAGCTACCTGACATATTTTTCCTGTTCTCAGTCGATAGAATGACTAGAGCTTGTACGTCATGTGGTAGCGATGCAATTAAATCTTTAGGCTCTATATGTGAAGGCACTAAGCACATCGTAAATTTCAGCAATTCATTATTTGCCGGCATAATATCATCATCAAAATTAACCTGCTCATAAATATAAATATGAAATTTTCTCTTTATTAAGTTCTCATAATGCAAAATTACTTCGTTATTATTTTCATTATTTTCCTCTTCGAATTCAAATTCGTGACCCTTTCGTTGACGCGTTTCAACTGAATGAATCCATCTTGCAATTGGTAGATCCATGCGATGAGCATATTGACAGACACAGTGCTGTGGACAAATAATGTGCACATCTTCCCATAGATCAGCTCGTATTAAATGCTGCGCAGTCAAATAAATCACAAGTTTAATCAATTACTACTAATTTAAATTTATAGATTTTCCGTAATGATTAACGGTTATTATGAAGTAATATTCGCATAAGTTAGTATGATTAGGGGGTAACCAGAACCTTTAATTGATTAACAAGAATAATAATTTTTTTTAACATGATAGTTTCTTCACCCATATACGTCTTTATCTCATTTCTTTGTAATATAAAATTAAAAAATAACTTTATGCTTATTATTTTTTTCCTTTGTAACAAACTAATTAAAGATTTCTTTCACATGTCTAATACAATTAGATTCTCATCAAGGTGTAATTTCTATCAATTAATGATGATTCTGACTAAATTATATAGACACCTCTCATATTGTAATCTTTGTAACCCATTGACGTGGTTTTACGGAAATTTATCAAATATTTCGTTTTTTTGCTAAATAAAATTGCTTAGGGCGGAGACATAAGTGCAATATTTTCATACTTTACTAGCTGACTGAAAATTAACTCGATTACCGGTGAATGTAATTTTCCTACCGCTTAATTGATAATTTATTCACTACATTCAACTCACTATGCGCAATAAAATACGAATTAAAATGAGACAAAAATTAGCTGCCCTACTGTTGAACCTTGCTATTATATTGCTTATTATTTACAATTATTTATTTTAAATTTAGAGGAGAAAAATACTGTTTTAATTGTTCTATGTGGCATTAATAATCTAATTCACATTGAAATTGAGAGTGAGAATGCACTTAGAAATGTGTTATATAAAGAGAGAGAAATGTCAACAACGAGAAATTTCTCAATGCTCAAAAAAATTCATGATAACTGAAGGAAGCTTTTATCAGCATGTTTTTCATATACACTCCGATACACACATCTGTAAAAATCAAAACTATAATATTTCTAACAAAACTTTAATGTTTCTACGAGATTATTCAAATGATCTGTTTATGAGAAGGAAATTTTAAAGTTGATTTTAAGAGCCCTAGCTAGATTTTATTGGTGATAAGAACTCATGCAGGTGTGCTTCAAATGATATTCATTATCGTCCCTTGAATTTTCTTTTAATGCTCATAAAGCACCTGCTGCTAATTTATTGGTGCTTATTCTACGAGTCAATCTGATACTTCCACGTGTGGTAAATTTTTCGAATCGAGTAACACTGCTCAGTGTCATTGTACTTTGTATATGGAACGATTTGTATATTACTATTAGAAGCATCAAAAAGATGATGCCTAACCATAAGAAAAACCTCATTGTAAAAAATACTTTTTTAAATCCGTTTTATTCAAATGCTAACGATAAACTGAAGTTATGAAAATTCAAAAGAATCTCGGAAGCGGATGTTGAGCATAATCGTAAATTTTTAATTTTTTTTATCAAATAAGAGAATGGGAGAATAATATCATAATGTGTAATTAAATCGCTCATTTAGTTTTCTCCTCTCTCACTCTCTTGCTTATTCTATAATTTTTAAGAAAAAAAATTTATTACTACATGTTGTCATAAAAATTCATATAACAATGCTTGTTTGCCTTCAATTTCAATAGTTCTGAATTATATCTCTCTCGCATCTATTTATTAAAGGTCAACCATATCTTTTCCTTGTTGTCAATTGAACTCTTTCTTCCTTAATAAATTATACTTTTTGAATAATCTTGATTTAATTTTGTTACATAAAATTAATTGGCTTCTTTTCGTATTTGTTTGCTAACATTAGCTTTCTCACTCATGCAAAGTCCATAGTAGCAAAAATGTACAAAAAATTCTCAATTTATAAATTATAAAAAATCAATTTTATTCTCTTTTGACTAATAGATATGCCTGCATCTGGACTCTATTTCTTAACGTATGAGTTCATTAAAAAGAAGGTAGCTGAAAGTGTCAAGAAAGGTGAAAAATTGACGCCAACTAGAGAATTTTTGGGAACAATATTCGCTGGTGGTATGGCTGGAGTTGCAAATTGGTAAATGATTAAATTTAATACAAAAAAATTATAAGAAAACCATTTCTGTAAAAACAGGACAGTAGGAATGCCACAAGATGTGCTAAAAAGTCGTTTACAGACAGCACCTGAAGGAAAATACACAGGAATGGGAGATGTATTTAGACAACTAATGAAACATGAGGGTCCGTTTGCTCTCTATAAGGGATTTGTACCAGTTATGGCCAGAGCTTTTCCAGCAAACGCTGCTTGTTTCATTGGTCTTGAGTTGTGCATGCGAGTACTCAATCAAATTGCACCAAATTTGTAAAAGACTACCACCAATAGGATATTAAATACAATGCAATCATTCTTACCTAATTGACAAGTTAAATTGAGATATTTTTAACTAAAATACTAGTTATCACTATTCATTACCTTGAATTCACAAGTCTATTATGCATTGTTAATAGTTAGTTGAAAATTATAATTAACACTTTTCAAAGAGTGTATGACTAGTAAGGAAAAGGAAATCGACATGAAAGACATGCATGAGATGATGAAAAAGTAATAAAGTACACAAAAGCTTTTTTATTGATTTTAAAAACATCGTTCTCTTTTATTGTAATTTTTAAATTAATTAAATTAACTTAACTTTTTTTAAGTTTACAGATGAAAGAACAAGCTTTTTAAACAATTTAATTTCATTATCGATTGGGATTATTTTTTGTAAATTTTGCTTATTTCAGTTCTTCCAATTGAATATTAACTTTCTCATTTTAAAAATATATAAAAAAATCACAGTTTTATATTTATCAATCATTGAAAAATGATGAAGTAATGGCTCTCAGGTAACATAATTTTTTTTATAAACTCATATTACATTGAACAATAATGATCTAGATGGAAATTTATGAACATTTAAAAAAATCATCTATATAAACATATTGAGCAATATCTACATACTTTATTAAGGTGCATGGTAGTGAAATGAAAAAATGGAGAAGTGTGTCATACATGATCAAATAAAATGGTTCATAAATTAGTTTGTTGTTTTTTGATCAATAAAAAGTACATATAAACTTTATAAATTGATTCTTTTCTCTATTCTTTCTTATAAACGTGATAAAACAATATAAACTTTTTATAAAATACTGGACGTAAGATATGATAGAAAGATAGTAATCTAATTATGAATATTACACCATATAACTATTACTACAATTATTACCGTCATGATGAGAAAACAGGATAAACTTAAGTTTTTAAATAATTTTTGAGCAATGTTTTATGTTGTTTCCAGTCTTCTTCTATTACAACTTCAACCATCAAAATATTCATTGCCTTTCAATCGTCTAAATCACTATTTACCTGCTCAATGAATTGATAAATTTGATGACTAAAGCAATTAGATAGTTTTCTTTTTACATGTCACCAACATTCAACTTTCTTCATCGTCACTTTCAACAATTTTTAGCAAAGTATTACGTTTATTTCCTATGAGTGCTTGCGCAATATCAAGATACGGTTGCGAAGACCGTCGTAATTGATCGTTGTTGTTCAAAGAAGAACAAGATGATGATAAATCGATTTCGATGAAATGGCTTTGTCGTACCTGATCGCTCGTGCTATCCGAATCGACCTGCTTATACAAAAAAAGATCATAAAGCTATTGACAACAAGAACGCACAACACATATGTGATAAAAATAATAATAAATCTGATGTAAAATCTTGTTAATATTTAAAACGAAGTGTGTTGATGTCGTCTTTTAACAGTTTGACAGTTTTAATATACGCAAAATTCTTTTCTTAAAAATGTATATGATAATAAACAGACCACGTATAAGGCAATAAAAATTCACGAGACAAAAAGTCTATGAACTATTGACTTAGAACAATATACAATCATACTTAAATCATATGATTCAATGAACTTGTCTGCTTAATTCTTTTCTGATGTCGAGAGCGAAAAACAATTAGATGAAAATTTACATACTTGTGAATCTGCTTCCTCATCATTAATTTCATTGTATTCAATGTCCGATAATGCATCATCATTCTCGAGCTCAAACTGAATGTCATTTATCTCATCACGTCGAATGATATTTAAGAAACTATTTTCATCATCTTCTAAAGATGTTTTATTTTGATCTTCTTCATAATAATTCTTCTCCTCTTCCTCAGCGCCATTATTAACATTATAACACTTTGTATGATCAGCAGTCACTGTTGATTTATCTCTTGTTGCTAGTCTCTCTTCGCATGCATTGTATACAGAACTGTTTACTAAGTTTCGATTGTACTGTTGCTGAGAAGTCATCGAACGTGAAGCCCTAAATGCCACTTGTGTGACTGCAATTATTGACAAAAGTAATCCAAGTGTCAGCGATCCATAAAGTCCAGCTTTTTCGACGAGTGGTAAAATATTTAAATAAAGACTAAAGCGTTTTTCTAGACGCTCAGGCAATTCCATCAAACCGATTTCAAACCTGTTCAATAAAAAAGGTTTTTGGTAATAACGATAAAATTAAAATATCAATAAAATAATCATTTTATTATCATTAGAAAAAACGAGCCCTATACATATATAATAGAATCTTACCATAACATGGGAATCGTGAGATGAGAAAACTTTTCAACATGTGCCATATTTCGTACATCTGACATAGCCATGTTAATTTGAAATTTCGCCGATAGCTTAAGAGGTAAGCCGGACATCTGTTAATTAAAAAAATAAACCATAAAATATATTGATGTAATTTATTTGAATGTGATGATATAAAAAATTTCAAGTTATATACAACACGCAAAATAATTCTTCCATAAGTATGAACTATATTTTAAACTAAACGCACATATTACAAACATAATAATAGAAAGAAAGATCTTTGTTTCGGTAAAGCACAAAAACAATCCGTATACTAAGTAGCAAGTATAAAAACTCATTCATATATTTCTTTAGTATGAATTAAGATCATGCATGTGTATATTTGAGACTAGATTACAGATAGAAAAATATTATTCATAAATTTAATATTTTGAAGATCAACAAGTTTTAATCACAAGCAAGCAAATTATAAGCTATAGCTAGTGAGAGTGAGAAAGAAAAATATACTCACACATGGAGAGTAAAAATTGCAAAACATCATGCACCGAATTAAACTTGTTTTTAGTAACGTGCAGCTCTGTTGACTCTCAGAAGTTTTATTTCTTTTCTAAGCTTGATTTCAATTGAGTAGTATGTAAACAACTCACTTATTTTGCGAAAGCATATGAGGAGACATTTCAGTTGCACTATATACATGTATATGTCGATTAAAATCAAGGTGAGACAGCACGAGACTTAAAATTTGTGCAATAATTGATTTTTGACACTGCAACTGTAAAATTTTTTCACAAAATTCCGTTAAATGTACTGACATGACATTTTCCTTCACTATTATGACTATTATTACTTGCTCTTTCATTTATTATTATTTTGTAAGTAATTATGTAAATTTTTTGAGCATTACCTAGATAATTATACGCATCTTTAAAATCTTTCTGAGAGATTTATGCGGATTTTAATTCATTTTATGACTTTTAATAAAATGCAAAAAGGGAGAGGACAATAAAAGCAGTGAGAATAAACGACTAATTATCTCGTTGAACAACCTTTATTTAATGGAATATTAAATTTGCTATGAAAATAAGGTAATGATCTAAACTTTTTAAAATATGCTGGCTAATATGTCTTTTTGGTATGAACTCAGTAAGAATTTTATTATATGTAAAAAAATTAATTAGACAGCATTCTAAAACTAAGCTTCCTAACTTTGTATCAATTTCCATTTTAGATGGTACACAGAAAATTAGCATTTTAGATGCAAATCTTAAATAGTAATGTGTCTCTATAAAAAATTAAAACAAAAAATCAATTGAATTTGTCTAATAAAAAATACAATATAGTGAGAAAAATATTACATATAAAAGAAAAACGAGTTGCACAAAAATGGCAACACTAAAACTTAATGTCCATCAAGCGAGAGAAGTGATCAGTAATAAATTTCAATAAAAATTATGATTAACAGTTTATTCAATTATGACTCAAGTAGTTTTATTGAGACACATTGTTTTTCGAGTATTTTCTTTTTTATGTTTATTAGCTTTTAAGTGCAATGTTTTACATTGACGCGAAAGCTCTCATGAACGATTCATACTTTGTTTAGACATCATTTAAAAGATGAAAAAAATCAAACAATTTACGTATTAGCTAAATAATAATTTTACTTCTCATCGTGACAAGTTGGAATTTTTTCTATATCCTTATGAATTTGTATAACGGAAATCACGTGTTAATACTCGCTTTGTTGACAAATGTGCAATTACTATGGGGATTTTTATACTTACGGGATTTAGAATAAAATAACTCTCGTGTTTTGTTTTATTCGGTGAACATCCAGTAACATTTTCCAGTAACATTGGATCAGCATCGAGGAAATGCGGATAGCTTAGAGCGATAGGAAAACCGTAATAACAGTCTGTTACATCGACGAGGCCTTCAGCTAAACATTTGCCTAATGAAAGTAAGAGTGGAAGAAAGAAAAAAAATAAGATAATTTCAAGGTCAAGGTGTGTAAGAAAATGTAAACAACTAATAAATAATATTATGGAGATTGCACAAAACGCAAATCGAGTTGCATGTTATGTAATAATGTCCACTATACACACAATATAACATTCCATAGGAAAATATAGAATAAGGAAATTATTATTTACATTGCAATTTTTTTCATCGTTTACTGCAAAACGCATACCGGTTTTTTTACTCTTCTAAATACATAAGCTATCTTTCAAATGTGTATATAATAACTACAGCTATATCGATAGCAAACATGTGTATATATCTCAGCATCTATCAAAAACTCACCAGATTCACGGCAAAAACACTTGTTTAACTCATTGTTTAAACCATTATCAAGTGCATGATCCTCAAATACAAATTTTACGGCATCAAGACCTTGAACGGGATCGACTTTACCTATACGTTTCTATTATAGTTTGTTTCAATGATGATGTTCACAATAAATCAAAATATATGATAAAAATTTACTTTAATGAAGGTCAAGTTTATTGCGCTTAAGAATTGCTTACCAGTCTTTGTGGCCGGCACATACTTTTTCTAAAAAATAATAGAGTATCGTTTTCCTGCATAAAGCTCTTAAACTTTGTTCCGTCACTGGCACCTTGAATATTACTACAGTGATCACCATTCCATTGTGGTAAATTTGGTGATCCACGAAACGTATCATATAGTCCAGACATTCTAATGTCTTCTTCACCTGTATAAAATGTCTCGAAATCTCCATCAAAATCATACATCTAAGTGAAGAAAAAGAAATCATATTCAGAGTAAGTAATGAGATAAGTGCTTTTTGTTAACTCAGGTGGTGAAAAGCTTACACGATCGATGAGCCCAACTTTGTCAAATGAAATCCAATGCGGCAAGAGTGTATTGCCCAGCGTCGTTAATGGACTCTCATATCCCATCATAAACTCTTTTGCTGTCATTTTGACGATAGGTTGACTGTTGGTATTTCTAATGACGAGATTGACTGGTAATCTGAAGAAGTAGCTCTTGGGTGCAGTAACATGTGCAATTGACTGAAAATGAAAATAAAAAAACAGTTTTTAATATGATTTAATCACATATATTTGTTTGTCTTTAGCTTCATGACCCAGTGAATCGAGAAAAAGTGAGAGCGAAAATTGCATCAGTTTTTTTTGCAATTGCATACATACGTCTTCGCATATTTCTGACAGAGTAGCACATATTTAATGACCGTTTAAAAACTTTTTTAAATTCAATCTGGAAATTATGCAGTTCGACTGGAAACGTGTACACATGCAATGAAGCAGTCATATGCTTAGCATTGTAAATGTACTTAAGGAGCATGTGGCAATAATACAATCAAAGCCTGGTAGTCCAGATCAACAAAAATAACGGTCAAATAAAGTTTTCGGAATTCCCGGTGGTACGCAACTACGCGTAAATTTTTTTTCGAAAACAGAAAATTTCAGTTTTGAAAATAGCAAATTTAAAGTATTTAGTTCCTTTCTGCATTTACAGCGTTAGTTATCGTTTGTTCCTAATTAATTTTCTTTACTTAAAAACAATTAAAAAGCAGAATAAATAAACAAATCTAAATTTTGTATTTTCGAAGAAGGGTGTGCAATATCAAAATATTCAAGAAATCTGGTTTAAATTTTTCGAAATTCCAACTGTCACTTTTTCTGTCTGGACTACTAGGAATCAAAGTAGAAAAAAATAGCGAATCATTTTCCAGTTTCTTTTAGTAAAGCACCTACATGTTCAAACGATTTTGTGATGTATATTTTTTTATTTTCGAGAAGTTTATATTCATTATTAAATTGAGTTCACGATGGGAAAAAAATTAAATAAACTAAATTAAAATTGCATCTGAACACGAGCTATGAATGCAGAAAACTAGTTTCAAATGATCTATGCTAGAATTGAATACAATATTAGCAGTATCAATAGTTTCTCTAAATTGCAAGAAAATTATCAAAAATATCAAAAATGCAAAAATTTTTAATAATTTTCATACAAAAAATTATTTTTCAATGCCTAATCTGTTTTGCTTATCAAGAGTTCTAACCCCTTGGGTTTCGTAGACCTATTTAGATTATTTCTACCAATTTTTTAAGTCTTTACTGAAAGTTTGATAGCTCAAAACTTCCTAAATCATGAAATATTCATTCATATGTCACTAAAGAAGTGTTCAGAAGAAGAGCCAAGAGGCTAGAACTGTTTAGAAAATCTGAACAAAATTAATTAAAAGCTCTTATTTTAGAAAGTTCTTATATTAGAACAAAAATTGGAGAAGTGAAAATTTTAAAAAATGTGCTTAGTTTCAAATATAAGAAACGGTTTTTTATTAATTTTTATTATTAAAAATTACTATAAAAATAGAATTTATGCCGTTTTCTTTTAATTCCGCCCTATTGTATGATCTATTGCTTTCTTTTACAATCTCTTATGTTCTTTTCATCATTTTTCGTAATCTTTTTTTCGCCTGGTCCAATTTTTAAAATGAAATATGATTTAAAGTATTTTTTGTAAACGCATCAATTATTAAGGAATTTATTTTTTTATATATTTAACTAAATAGAAAAATTTATACACTGAAGAAAATTGAAATAGCCCACCCCCTAAAAATTATAATTTCTCTATTTTCTTAACGTTTTACCTTACATGTTATATGCCATTAGAATCGTCTTTTCAAAACACACTTTCTATACTGGCTCATTGGCGGATTAAACAAAGGCTGAACATTTTATGAGCAAATATTTAAATTTTTGGGGGAAATTGAAATAGCCCACCCAAACGAAATTGAATTTTTTTTCATTTCATATTGATTTTCAGCTCAAATATCAATTAATAATTTTTTCCTCTATTCAATTCACGTCATTTACGAGCATTCTGACTCAGTTTTGTTGCTTCTATCGATCATAATTAATGATTTCTTAGAATAAGTGACGATTCGCCATTTTAGTTATACAGAACATCGTTAGGATCATTCTGAATATTTATATTGATTTCTTTTTGCATGCCATTTACGTTTATCATAGTTTTATTGCATGAAATGCAGTCTGAATTGAGTTATCACGAGATTTTCATTTTTCGAAATCAAAAAATTGTTGTTTACTT
>JACWBX010000320.1:0-49742 GCA_014622435.1 Polypedilum pembai
GATTAAAAATAGTATATAAGTCATATTGTCATAACTATCAAGAATTCACTGAATTGTAAAAGTAAAATCTACTTTGTAGCTTTTGGCTTCTTTCTACAGTAGATTTTGGCTAAAGTAGTCATTTGTCCACTGTAGCAAATGGCTTCTTGTAGCTAAAATCTACTTTTTGGCTACTGGCTACTTTTCTCCATATAAAAATATTAAATAAATACTTTTTAAAAAATAGCCAGTGGCTACAGAAGATTTTGGCTACTGGCTACGAACCAGTACATTAAAAACTCTGAATTCACTTCAATAACGAATGGAAAGAATAAGAAAAGTAGACTATTTGGAACTGATACTAGGAAATCTTTGTCATCGCTATACTCTTTACAGCTGACTATCCAGAATGCTACATGCATACTTTTGATGTTCAGATTTTTCGTTATTTGAAAATTGAAAATGAATTTTGTGTGTAATGAATTAAACTAATGTAAAAAGCATTACACTAAACTTAACAAAGAAACAATTAAACAAATGTAAATTATAAAGGAAATTTTAATAGCTTTATATTAATGAAAAACATAACAACAGCTCTTCAAAACTATAAATTTAAATCTAAATATGTGATGATAAAAACTTTTTATATTTCATGAGATTCAATTGGAATATTTTTCTATAAATAAGTTATTTAAACTCATCGCAATGTATGGTTGGACAGTTAAAATAAATTTTTGCTTTAACAAAACAATAATTTTGATAATGAAGTGTGTTTCCAGTGAGAAATATTTTTTTCAGCCGGAGTTCCTTGCCAAGTCCAGCCGCCGTCATACGCAAAGTTCGGCCGCCGGACTAGACAAAGGACGGACGCTGGACAAAAATTTTTAAGTCCGGTGGCCGGACTTCATAAAGGACGGTGGCTGGAGTCTGAGTATTAGAAAAATTAGAAAATTCTGTACTAAATTTCTCACTGGGCTGCATGTGACTGCTTTTATTTGAAATATATTGTGTGAAATAACATTTCAGTCATTATCATTCTGTAAGTACTATTTATGAAAAAAAATAACAATGCTGTTGTTTTCGTAATATTCGTTGATAGACTTTACTTATGTAATTGCAATTCTATAGCAACAAGCTTTGAGGTAGAAAAATTTCTGAAAATTTGAAGTATCTGAAAACTTCAGTTTGTTAGGTTACATGTGCATTATCTGTTTCTCTTAGCAATAATATAAAATGAAAGGTTGAATTTTATTTTATTGTCAAAAGAAAATGTTTCTTTTCAAATGGTTAGTTTGTGCTCTAAACTTCTGCTCATTTGATTTTATAATAAAAAAGAATTAATTATTACAAACATACTCATTGCAGTAAAATGAAATTACAGAAAATGTTTTGTGTTACAATTTTTTATTGCTCTATTTAACGTGAGCTGAAAGCAAAAGAAATTCAACTCAAGATTTAATTTTTCTTGTGATGTTTATTGAATTTAAGTTTTTCATTAAACTTTTTAAAGTTTACAATTTATTTTTTTTATTTATCTTAAAATTTGGTTGCATCCACATGTTCATGTAATTTCCATAATTCGTTATTTTTGGATGTTTTTTATCGACACTTGCTCCATAGTTTCTTGAGTAAGTTTTCATGTAATTATTCCAAACTAAGTATATGAAGAAAAATCCCACACCAATAACGATGGCAGCAGAAAGAATTGATATTATTTTGCATCTCAATAGCATACGATTATTTCGAGCTCTTATTGATGCTGCAATCATTTTTATTCCTTTTTTTTCCTATAAATTTAAAAATTTTATATTTTAAATTAACAAATTAAATTTTTTTTTCTTTACTTACCTTTATATCTTTTGATGAACGACAAAATGAGAATGTCTTTATCACTCAACTGTTGGCTCGTAACTAGTTGCATGTGCATCGTCGTATGCATCTTTTTTATGCTATGAGAGATAAATTGCAAACGACGCATGATTGAAATTTACATCTCGATAACTTTCGTTTGTGATCGACAAATTGATTATTTACTGAAGTTGCGTATAATTTTACATAAAGTTAAAGTTCTTCAAGGGGTTGAAACTCTTGACAAGCAAAACAAAATAATCATTGAAAAATGTTTTTTGTATGAAGAGCATCAAAATTTTTTTTGCAATTTTCGATAAAATTCGCACCCTTTGAAATTCTTTTAATATCAATATTTTTTCATGTCGAAATGTATAAATAAAGTTTCTTATTGAATCGAATTGTAATTCTAGAGCAATTTACACAAGACTTTGGAATTCTTTATTTTATTAATTGTGTAATAATAACAACAATTGGGTCTGTAATAAATGATAGTGTGTTATATTGCCTCATCATAATATAGTGTAGATTATAATGACGATAATTTAGTTGAGATATTCAGCAATGTTACAGTGCAGTAGAGGTAATCAAGTGGCTTCATTGGTAGAAAAAGAATATTTAGTGGATAGGTCAATAAAAAAATCATTATATACTTTACACATGATAAAAATTTACATGAGTAAAAAACAATTACTGGCTGCTAGCTACATTATAAATTAACGAAAGCTTATTGATAGATATTTGATAATATATAAAATGAAGTAGCACGTACTCGTGACTATTAATGACAAAAATTCGATATAAAAGTATTACTAGAAATATAATTACTGAAAATCGCCAGTAGCAGTCACTAGTTTCTCTGCAAGCGTGTAAAAATTATACAACTGACACTATTGTGAGTCTGATGGCGGGGTATGGGATTAGAACGCAACTAGCTCTTCAGCTTACAGGACCTATGAGCTAGCAAAAGCTGTGTCTGTATAAAAAATCAAATCCATATAAATCTTTGTATTGACACATTATTTATTTGATTCTGCTATAAAAATTAAAAACTTTAAGACATTTTCTTTATGTTTTTAAAATTCCTAAATCGAAAATTTTATGAAGAAATTGTATCAAATTAAAAATTTTATATGCAAATAAATATATTACAAAATTTTAACCTAAATTTAATTTATTTATCGTCTTTCTGTTTTGTATAATTTCAGTCAAATGCGCAAAATACGTCGGCGATCAGGCATCACAACTTAATACTTATGTTATACTTAAAGTCCAAAATGTCAAAACTACAACTCAACCTATCAAAGGTGCTGATCCTATATGGAACCAGGATTTTTTATTGTAAGTCAAATTAAATATAAAATTTTACTTTAATTTAAAAATATTTTCAATTCAACCAAGGAGAGAAACACAAAGCCTAAAGACTAAAATTTTTTAACCCTTCATTGTTCTGATTGAATTTTTTGAAATTCTAGTGAAACAACAGCAACAAGCAATTCAGGAGTTCTTGTTGAAGTATGGTGCAAGAATCTCATCCTGGACCGAGCACTTGGCTTTCAATACATTCCACTTGATACACTTCCTTACAATCAATACGAATATCCGACCACATATGAACAATGGTACTCAATTGATGCTGATTTGGTGACAATAAATGGTGAAGTGCAGGGCACACGTGACCCAACTGGTCACATGATCCTTCTCGACCTGCACTTCGAAATGCCATACGATGCTGATTCACAGAAAGTTGATAACAAATTGAATCAAAATGAGCAATATATCGAAAATTATTGCAATGATTATCAGTCAGATTACAATTATCAGCATAATCAAAA
This sequence comes from Polypedilum pembai, assembly GCA_014622435.1. Lineage (NCBI taxonomy): Eukaryota > Metazoa > Arthropoda > Insecta > Diptera > Chironomidae > Polypedilum > Polypedilum pembai. The sequence continues at coordinate 3,663 of JACWBX010000320.1, forward strand.
TATGATGAATAATCAAAATTATGGTGGTGGTGGTCAATTGGTCGCTACACCAATGTCATCACTCGAAACATCAAGACAAAATTCATATGAACGAGATGAGAGACATTTTTACGACTGTAATAACTACAATAATTATAATAATAGTTATCCCGAAGAAGATGAAGATATTTATGAAGATGCAGAAGATGGAGAAAATTATGATGATGGTGCTTTGTTTTATAATTCACGACCAATGAGGTAAGAATTACAATAACTTTTTTCACTTTCTTATGTTTAAAAAGTTTTTGAATTTTGAAATTTTTTGGTTCATTTTCTGCAAATTTATTTTTAAAAATTTTCCAGAATTTAAAAATTCATCATTAAGATGATTTAAATATAGATTTTTACTAATAGCTTCCATTTAAATTCTATATCTTTCTTCTCATCCTCACATCATGAAATTTGATTTTATAACGAATCAATAACGATTTCGATTCATTTACATATCTTTCAATCTCTCGCTTGCTTACTTTGGCTCCAAATGAAAACGAAAAAGCCTAAAAATAAGAAGAAATTTCTTATTTAAATATTGATTTTACTGGAAAATTAAAATTTCATTTTTATTAAGTCAAATAAGTTTTAAAAAAATTTAGAGTTAAGCATTATGCAGATAAGAAGAAGAATTTTTTTCTACTTGATTTTCCCTTATGAAAAATGAATAAGAAGAAAAAGTTATACGTTTAATTCTTCTTCTTATCTGCATAATGTCAAACCCTACAAAAAACGTCAAAAAATTTCCTTTCTTTTTTCGTCAAAGCTCAACAAACTACAATCGACCCACTCACCGAACTGTTCGTCTACTAAGCAGACGTAATTTGGAGCGTCAAAATACGCTCATATATGATGAGGACCAACTTGATCCTGCATTTGACACATGCAGTGAACTCAATTACAATTCAAACTTTTATGGTGACGAAAATTATGACTCTTATGGCTATCAAAATAATCAACAGTTGCAGAATGGTGAATTTACTTATGATATGGGTAGCAATAGTAATAAAAAATTACCACAACCACCAATAAGTTATAGTCAAAGTGTTAACGATGGATTTGGAACTAGGTAAGTTTTGATAAAAAGCCAAACATGTCTTAAATTACAGAAATTTTAATTTTATTTTCAATTTTAGAGGTGCATCATTACCCGCAACACCTCAACGTCAACGTAATTCAAATCGTCAATTGCCAAAACACAATTCACCAGCTCGTGGTCTTCCAAAACTCACCCGTAACCTGCCTATATCGACCGAATCAAGCACGTCCATTTTTTCATCATTGTTTGGCAAAAAGAAACCAACTGAAGAGAAACAACAACAGCAACAAGTTCATCAGCAATTGGACACAAATTATGAACCAATAAGTTATCAAGATCATTATCAGGACATGAATTATGGTGACAATTGTAATACTACAAGTTCTTACAATGAAAACTATAATTATGCTTATCGAAGCATGGACAGTGCAGATGAACTTATGGATGATGGTGATAATAATAATTTAATCAATGATCGTAACAGTCGTTATGGAAAAGCACTACCTATACTTCCATATGGCAATGATTACAATGCCTTCAATTCCGAGCCACAACAGCAACATAATGTACCATCAATTGATGTGCGTTTTGATAATGTTGGCTATTATGGTGATGATTATTATGACACGTCCATGTACAAAAGTGAACTTACGCCATCACCAAAACGTTCGAAAAAATTACCATCACCAGCTGCTTCATCAGTCAATCATCAAACACCTTTGACACCTTCAATAATGACAGCAGCTGGTGCTGGAATTTCAAGTCTTTTTAGTTCGATCTCAAATTCACTTCATTCACCAGCTACGACGACAACAACAATAACAAGCACAAATTATAATTATGGAGTGACTACAACGAGTGGCTATGATGTGATGAGTTCAAGTTTTAGTGGTTTTGGGACAACAACAAGTTATGGAATAACACCAAGCATGTCCTATGGCTATGGCACAACAATAATTACAACTGTACCAGTTACAAGCACAACGTCAACAGCTACAGTAGCCAAAGATGCACTTCATAATTTAAAAGATTCAATATTTGGCATTTATAATAAAGACAAAACACATGAAACTCCAGCAATTCCAACTGATCGAACTGTTATTGGTGTCAATAGTCTTTATGGTCCAAAAAGTTCTTCCTTTGATCAAACACTTTATCAGACATCAACAACATCACCTTATAGCTCATTAATCAACACATCAAGCTACAGCAAACCATCATTGAGCAGTTATGGACTTGAAACTACAAGCCTTGCTACCGATCCAATCAAAACAACAATAAGCACTTATGCTGGTTTGACTAGTAGCTATGGTGGACTAACGAGCACTTATGATACTCTTGCAAGTACTACAACAAACTTTGGACTGACTAGCACCATTTACAGTCCTAATTTTAATATCAGCAGTTATGGATTGACAAGTACAACTGCAACAACTTCCACTTACAGTACTGTAACGACATCAAGTTATGATTTGAATAGCACAAATAAATATGGAGTTGAAACAGTTGATAATGCAAGAAAAAAATCGATTTTCGGTCTTGATGGACTTTATGGAAGTGAAACAAATAAATTTGGAATCGACAGTAATAAATTTGCCACTGATTTAACAACAAGTTCAATTTATGGACTTGATACAAATAAATATGGACTTGATAACATAAAAATAGGACAAGATTTAAATTTACACACTTCTGAAGCATCAAAATTTGAACCAGAAGTGTCAAAATATGGTAATGAAACTTTAAAATATCAGCCGGATTTGTCAAAATATCCAGAATTATCAAATTATGATCCAGAAACATCAAATTATACTCTTGATGATAATAAATTTGAATTAGATAAATATGGAAATAATAAATATTCTCTTGAATCAAAATATAGTTTAGATGATTCAATATTAAGCCTTGATGATTCAAAATATTCGAATGAAATTATCAAACCTGAACCAGAAGTTTCAATAGCAGCCAAATATGGTCTCGATGGTTTCAAATTTTCAACTGATTCAACTTATGGCACAACAACATTGACAAGTGAACCAAATAACATTGCAAGTCGTAAAAATTCAATGACAAATTATGGTTTAGATACTTCAGCAGTTACAACAAGCTCATATCACTCATGGTCAACTGCAACTTCAATCACAAGTGCAGGAACTTCAATTTATGACACATCTGACATTTCTCATTATGGTCAAAATGTTGTAGCACCAGCAACAAGTTCTTGGTCTTCGACAGCAACAGTTTCAAGCATATCAAGCGTTCTCAGTAATCCTTATGCACCTTTAAAATATGAAGAAACGCCAGCTATTACAATTTCAGCACCAGTTACAACAAGCAGCTCAAGTTCAAATGTCACTTCAATTTTCACGAGTCTTTTCACACCTGCAACAAGTGCAACAGCACCACCGCCAGTATCAATCACGTACTCATCGCATGGTTACCCTAGTAGCTCATCTTACGGTCTCCTTGGTCATTCACCCATACCTGAAGAAGATGGTGAACTTGAGGAAGGCGAAAGCGAGCAATTTCCGCCAAGCGATGGCTTTGTTGATCCTTACACTCTCAATGGCGACTACATTGAACCATTTGTTCCCGCTACACAAAGCTACACAAGTGATGGATTCACAAATTTTACCAATACTGACACTTATAATATTGCAACACTTGAAATTCCAACTTCAGCTGCTCAGATGATCAACAGCATGCGACGGATTAGTGATCCGTATGCATACTTGAATGAGCAGTTCGACGAGGAATATCATGAAGACTTTGAGGATGGCGTGCAGCCAGCAGCGGTGACGGATTCCTTTGAGTCAAACATGACAACCTCGACGACAATGTCGGTTGGTCAGCAACCTGTGTACGCATCTTATCCTCTCGCGACAAAACTCTCCACGATCCATGAGACGTCGAGCGATATTTATAGCGAGCAGAATGAGCACGCGTACGAGGAGCAGATCACACCAACTGCTTACGATTATACTGAGAATGAAAATGATTATATTGCGAGTGGTGACTTGAAAAACACAAACTTGGGCAACAGCTACGCACCCTACTCCACCGCGCCTTCGACTGTTGCATCTGCGGTAACACAACAGCAGCAACAACAACAACAACAACAGAGTGGACAGAAAAAATCACTCTTTGGTTCACTTTTTAGTGGTGGACTTGATGTGTTGGGAAGTTCTGTAAATGCAGTTAAAGCAACAGCAACAAATTTAGCGCAGACAGCAGTCGGGGCAGCTGGGGTGGCTGCAGGAGCGGCAGCTGGTGCAGTAAGCAGTGTTAAGCCGACTCATCAGCCTCAGCAGCAGCAACAACAACAAAACATGAAAAATGTTCAGCAGCAAGGCTTTGTGAGTCAGCATAATGTCACAAGTGGCTATCAAATGAATGTTACTAGTGGATATCAACAAAATGTGACAAGTGGTTATCAACAGAGTATACAAATGCAACAAAATGGTCCTTATGCCGGTGAGTTAATGATTTTTCTTCTATAATGCGTTTTATATAAATTTTATGATCATAATAAGTACTTAAAATTTATTTCATGAAGATAGTACGCATAATGAAAATTCAATTTTTTACAGCCAATAATATTTATACGACAGCAACAAGCACAATGATGACATCATCAGACACTCAAAATGCAAACTACAACAATCAATCACGAAGCTCAATGCAAAATTCAAAGCTTCAAAAGCAAGCAGCTTCAATTTATGACCAGCATGATGAAGATTATTATGAAGACACTCAAATGAATTCGCATTACAATGGCCAAGATTATTTCAATGAAGAAGATGAGATAAGATATGAAGAAGAACATGCTCATTCACCTGAACCTGTTTCAAGTTATAACAACAATAACAATAATCTTTACAGTCATGACAATAATATCTACACAAATAGTCAGAATAACAATTCGAATTTGCGTCGAAAATTGGAGCGAAATGATACGAACAATAATGATGGTTTGAATGAGTATGAGGATGAATTTAGCGAATATGGCAGAAGCTCAAAAAAGCATAGCCTCCGCGATGAGGACTACTATGGCAAGTGCGATGATGAGGATGTGTACGTGGAAGAATTTGAAGATGACTATGGCGGTGGTGATAACAATAAGAGTGTGCATAAGCAAATGAGCATAAGTGACGATGCTGCGCATCATGATGAAGAGCATTCGAAAGCATTCGATGATGAGTACTTGGATGAATTTGATGAGGAACGTATCAGTGGCGTGAAACATTACGAATCAAGCGGTGCTGTTGGAAGCTATGGCGGAATGAAGAAACAAGAAAGCATTATGGAAGATGATCCCGAATTGAAGCAGCTTGAAGAGCAGCAGAATTTGAAAAATCAACAAATTCAGCAGCAAATGCAACAACAACATGAAGATCTAATGGAAGCAGAATTGAAACATAAAAAGTCAGTGACAATTGAGGAACCAATTATGATTCATGAGAAGCCAAGAGAAAAGAAAACAGCTAAACAACGATGGCATTGGGCTTATAATAGAATTATGCATCAGCAACAGGTGAGTAATAATTTTTTTATTACAATTTTTTTCTAATAATGACTATGGAACTCAAAAATCAACTAAACTGTCTGAACATTTTAATGAAAATTTAAATCAGTCTTAAATTGTGATTATTAAACAATCAAATTGCAATGTGAAATGGAAAAGTAATTAACTTTTATTCAATGATGCGTGTGGGAGAGTTTGATTACATTTACATGAAGTCTGATGGTTCAAATTTCTAACTCACACAAATATTAATTTACCTTTCGGTCATTTATGGGTATTGAACTGACTTCAAATAATTGGTAATTTGCCAGTTAAAATGAATATTATAATTTTGCAATGTGTGTGGAAATGATTTATTGACCTGAATTAATATTTAACTATTGCATATTATGCTTTTTAATAATTACTACCAAATAATATTTAACTAAGCTTATTATTTAAACTAAACTTAACTTTTTTCAACTAAATTTAATTAAAATTATCAATACAACTCTTTAAAGATAAATTCTAACTGTGTGAGTTGTAAATGAGCGTTCTAATATGCTAGTATGTAAACATTATTCGAGTAATTTTGCATACCAATATTGATTGAGAGTTATTTGATTTTACCGAAAAATTTTAATTGCTAGCAATCATTTTAAAATGAAACCATAAACATTTCTCTATGAATAAATGTTTTATGGTTTTTTATTATTGACATTGATAATGATTTTTCCATTGAACGAGTTTAAAACCATTCATTGAACTTTTGTTTGATTTTACATTGTAGTAATTATGAATTAATGAAAATGGAAAAAATCGATTGTTCCAATAAATATTTTTACAAATTAGATAACTCAAAAAAGAAAGAGGGTGTTCTGTGGTCAGGGTTGAAAAAAACGGAATCTGTGCACAAATTTTTACAAAATCTATTCTGTTACAGATTTTTTGGTGAACAGAATTTTTCAGTGCACAGCTGAAATTCTATGACAGAAAAAGTTACAGCACAGAAAAATTCTGTTCAATATTATTTTAAAACTTATCAAAAGAATATCTCAATAAATATACAAAATGTAAATAGAAAGCTGTAAAAATTTTTCAATTACGTGAGTATTAAATTTTCATTGTGAAGAGAGATAAGGTTGAAAATCGCATATGACAAATTACAATCACCCTCATACTTAATCTTTGAATTAAGTAATTTTGAAAATTGCATCAAGAAATTAAAAAGTGTCTACAATGACCAATTTTGTGCACTCTTTGTTTTACAAATAATTTTTTTTAAAGATTTTATGTCTCATAACTTATCATTGAAACATGCATTAAATAAGCTTAGACAAGTTGATGAAGTCAAGATTTTCCTTTTCCTTAAACTCTTCGCTAAGGAGCTACAGTATCATTATTAGATGTTTAAGAGCAACCACAAAGTCGATATATATACAGTGCATCTTTGGACGAATTCGTATTTTGCAATAACGAAGAAGCATCAACAATCTTATTCCAGATTAATCTGTTTTCAAGGGCACTTTCGATGATGACCATTGAACTGTTTTTTGGAAAACTTTCATTCAAATTTCTACCCAGTTTTGTGCAATATTAAAGCGATTTGAACGATTTCAAAATTTCGATTTTGTCCAAAATGGAAAATCTTTGTTATGATCAACTTTGAGGCGTTTTCAGTTTAGCTTCCCGTCTATGCAGCCACTTAATTAGCACATATATAGTCAATTAGAACTCGCTTTACAAGAATCTGCAATAAAAACTTGCACTTGTGGACGATTTGGAAAAGAAATGAGCAAAACATTGTAATTTTTCAACAAAAAATCAGCCATTTTTGAACTTTCGATACAAATTTCCACTAAATTCATTCTTTCATACACAAAATGAAATATCTAATCAAAAGATATGACAAAAGCATGTATTTGAGTGTATTTGGATATGACTCAATTGATGCAATTCAAAAAGTTATTTAGAGTTAACACAAAAATGTGAGAGATTTGTGACTTGTTTATGCCATTACAAGAAAGATATTGGCAAAGTATGAGATCTGTAGCTTGTTTGGTTCAATTGAAATCAAAAAAGTTTTACGAAAATTGTGTTTTTAAAATGTCGTAAAATTGGAAAAATGCAAAATAAAAAAATCAATACAAACTCTTATTCGACAAAATGTATGTTGTTTGATTGGTAATTTTAAGAGGAATAACATACTTTTTACAGTTTGATTCTAGCTATTTTCGTTTATGAGAAAACATTGAAAAACCAAACCGATCTAATCGATTGTCCTCTGACAGTATTTAAATTTATCTTTACAAAAAGTATTTTTATTTTTATACACATTATTCCATAAATCATCATCATTAACACACAAGTACCACAACGACATTAAAAATAATACCAAAGCAGTGGAGAAGAGCAGTTAAAATAAAACGTATATAAATAAAAATTTATTACCTCCAACCATGGAAATTAAAAATACGACAAAGAAAACCGATAACGGTTTAGCAAGCGACAGCAAAATAAAATTGTGTAAGGTCGTGTTAGCACGCTTTCATGTGGCTTCGTTTAATGTAAATTTTCATTGACTCTCAAATGCTGTTTATGGATAAAATGAAGCTGTAATTGAAAAACATAAAATTTAAAGTTAAAAAATTGATAATGTTATGAACAAGGAAAAAAAATTTGGAATAAATTTTTAATTATCACAAAATAGAATATTTTTAGCAACTCTCAAAAATAATTATTAGACCACCAGTTAAGTCAATTTTATCTATTTTTAATTCAATAAAGCTTTTAATACCCACAGCGCGTTGCTATGTGTGTTAGAGCGCGTGTGACACACTTCCGCAGTCCATGCAATTTATTTATAATTGAAGGAAGTCTTTCTTTAAAGAATTGGAAATGCGGGCAACTTGTTGGACGTGCTGTGCTTTGTTCGCACACTGACTGTGTGTTTGTATTGTTGTTGTTATGCATTTTACTGTGTGACAATTTTAATCAATTGTGTTTGTTGGAAAATTTTTGCTTAGTTGGTTTCAGTTTGTTGATTGATGCGGTTTGAAAAATTTTTTCATTTGATAAAAACGTACATAAGGAAATTGACAAAGTGATGAGAAATTTATACTGAAATTTTTTAATTAGTGAAAAACAACAAAAAATTTAAATTTTTTCAAATTGTGAATCAAAGTTTTGTTTTTAAAAGCGAGCAGAAATATAAAAGAATTTTGAAAAATTATGAGTGGAAATTTTTAATGAAAACAAAAAACAACAAAGCACTGATTTGAAGAATTAAAAAGACCATGAAATGATTTATAACAAAAAACAATTTGAAGATCTAGAAAGTTTTCAGAATAAAAAGAATAAAAAGCATTTCCAAGAATTTTTGATAAATCGAAACAATAAGAGTAAAATTTCATAACTATTCTTGAAATGAAAATTAAAATATTTTCCTAATTTTTCGATAAGTTAATTTAAAAGTAAAAGATTTAAAACAATTATTTATTTATATTTAATTTTTTTTAAATATTCAGAGTTCCAAACCATTCCCCGACTAATTAAAATTCAACTAATTTTTTGTCGAATAAACTTTAAAGTATTTTACTTTTATTCGACTAAAAATTTATTGAGTTTTAGTTAGTCGCGACTGAAAAAACAAAACGATTTTGAAGTCTGCTATAAATTTCAAAACTTTAAAATATTAGTTCGATTAAAAAAGTTTTTTCAACAAATAAAACCATTCAGAATAATTTAAAAAAGCAAAAAAAAAATTCTTATCAACATCAATACACTTTCATAATAAAAAAAAGTTGACTCAAGTCAAATAAAGTGAAAAAATGAACACAAAAGCAATGTCGCAAATAACTTCCATTGAACGGACAAGAAAGCTGAGTGTGCTACTTAAGAACCACAAAGCATTGATAGGAAATGTTTGTATAGAATTTTTTTTCTTTCAACCTTTTTATTCATTTAAGCGTAAGTCAAAAAAGTTATTTTTTGCTGTTTTGATAAAAAAATTATAAAAAGGTCAAATCGAGTGACATTTATCTTATTTCAATATAATATTTTATGTCATAAACAACATTTTTGTGGTAGATTTTTTTAGGTAATAAAAATGGCGCCAATGTCATGAAAACGCAATATTATTTTCCACTTGTTAGACTTATTTTTAATAAGATTGGAATTTTAATGGAAAAATTCTTCTTTTTGTGGCTGTTTGCACAGCTTCATTTTTATGTGTCTTAATATTTTTGAGAAATATAAAAAAATTTTTGAACATATTTTATGCTTCATATTATGAAAATTATAGCAATTTGTTATCGCAGTCAATTATATTCATTTTCTTTACATATTTCACTCACACATTATAAAATTAAAAATTCACAAAGTTGAGACATTTATGTAAATTTTCTGAGTCATGCAAAATGAAATCAGAAATTTCACATACACTTTTTACTGCAGTTAGTTTGATTTTTTAAGAAACTGTATAGTGCTTCTAAAGGGTACGATGATCAAGTTATAGACATTTATACTAGGGTTTCCTGGTCCGATATCGGTATCGGTAAATTACCGGTAATTTACCGATACCGATATTTTTCTATATTAGTGTTCAGATTTTTTTCATTTTTTTGCAATTTGTAACTGACTTTTTTTGTATTTAGTCTTGCTCAAATAATTTACCAAAAGTCTGTATGTAAACTCAGAGGTACCGGACTCAAAAAATGACACTTATTTTTTTTTTAAATTTCATTTTTTTTTTGCAATTTAATCAGAAAAACCGCAAAAAAATCTTTATAAAAATGAAGAACCGTTAAATTCAAGCAATATTTATTACATAAATAAAATTCTAAATCAATGAGTTTGTAATGAAAGTGTGTTGCTATGGTTATTTTAGTTTTAATTTACCTGGATAAACTCAAATAAGAACATAAAATTGATGAAAACAAAATTTTTACAATTTTTCGCATGTGTGTAACAGTTTTTTATCCGAAATTTATGAGTATGTGGATCACAAAAAACTTCTTTTTATTATTTGATATATCATTTATTTACCAACTTTTTACCAAATATGGTAGTTATTAAGTGCTTATAAGAAACGTATTCTATTAAAAATTTCATAATTTATCTAAATAAACACGATTATATGACAACACAAATAGTTTTTTTTCAAGAGCCACACAAAAGAAAAATTTTCGGTATTACCGGTAAATTACCGTTAATACCTGAAATCTTCGGTAAATTTACCGATACCGAAAATCGTCCGGTATCGGTAAATCGGGAAACCCTAATTTATACATAAACATCAGGACGTTCTGGTATTAATTCAGTTTAAATTTTTAATGAAACTTGTAGAAAATACTTTTGAAAATAATTCAACTTGAATTTCATTAAATTTTCATGGAAATTGAGTCTTGCATTCTATTATGAAATTAAGAAATAATTTCTTTCACCTATAAAATTAGTTAAATTAACAATTGTATTTAAATTTCCTCTTCTACTTGTTAAAATTCCTAAATATAATAAAATGCAATAATAAAACCGACGTGTACTACGAGAACGTCAGGCTCATCTCCTTTCTTCATTGATCGTATCGCTGGAATGATGAATGAGTTGTTATATGACGGAATACGTTTCGAATAAGAGTAGTCACATACAACGCCCTACGCTTCACAGTGGAGTAACAGGAAATCATTATTATCATCAATAATTTGTAAGTGTTAAATATAACGTAATATGTTGCAAAGCCATGCAACATTTTCCACAATCTTATAATTGATTTCTGAAAGTCTCTTAAATGTGATTTTTATTCGCACTGAGACTAAAAACTTGTTAAATAATGTACGAAAATAGCAATGTTTATTCAGCTGCTAAAGCTGGCTCTGGCAAAAAGAAGAACGAGAGTTTTTCTTAGTATGCGTTTGTATAAAAAATAAAAATGCCAGAGTGAATGAGAAAATTGCAACGATAACGTTCTGAATAGTAAATGGAAATTTAGTCAATTTGTGAAAATGAGAATGGAATGATGAAGTCATTTTAAAGATTTGATTACGTATTGAAAGACAAATTTTATCAGAAGGGTAAACTTTATACTCTGAACTCGAATAAGAAAATTTTGAAAGATTTTCTTGAATGAAAATTTGAAGACAAGGAGTGCGAACTCTTGTTAATTTGTTTGATTTCACATCTCTAGTTTGAAACTTTATAATATTTTGTTCAATAATAAAACCTTTCAAAAGACTCAATTTCTTTGTAATAAAAATTCTTAAGCTTACAGAAACCTAAAGAAATCTATAATGAAAGCTTCCTCAATCTTATTTATTTTATTTACTTATTAAAACCAGAGTCCGAAATTGTTTGCGAGTAACTAAAGTTGCAACTAAATTTTATTCGATTAAATATTTCAACCAAAAATCAACTAAAATTTAGTTGACTAATATTTTATTTTTAGTCAACTAAATTTTGGTTGATTTTTGGTTGAAATATTTAATCGAATAAAATTTAGTTAAATTGAGTTATTTGCAACTAAAATGACAAACAATTTCGGACTCTGATTAAAACTCAAATAAACATCCAACAAATGAAGCTTTTTATCATCGCCTTATTTGCTATATGAAAAGAAAGAAACAAGTTAACGAGTGTAAACAACATGTTAAAAGAGCACATATACTTACCAACACAATCCCAACTAAAAACTACCGAAGACTCGGTAATCAGCCCAGCCATGTGTATGTGCGCTGTCGGGATGTGTTAATATATAGTAGTAAAAAAGAAAAATTGATTCAATGAAATTTAAAAAAAGTCTACAAGCGAGAAATTTCCAATGCGCAGCATTAGGGGGTTGATGGGGTTGTTCACTAAAACATACATAAAATTTAGTAAGTAAAAATGAAAACACAGCAACACAAATGAAAAATTTTACTTGACAGGGTTTAAGAACATATGCGTGTGTGTGTGACAGGAAAAATTTCTCCATAAAATTTCATTTCGACATTCCAACAAATCTGAGACGTCCTTAAAGACCATAAAACGCGACATTAAAATTTTTCTCGCTCAATTTTGTGCAATTTATTGGGAAAAAGTTTGTGAAAATTCGATTAAACATGAAGTTTCGGAAGAAAACTTGAAGACAATTGTCAAGTGCTAGTTGGGTTGTGGAAAAAGAACAAAAAATTTGTGAAATTTATGAATGAAAATTGTGAATGAAAAAAAATGTCGTGAGAAAAGTGTGTAAAGGGAGAGAAGAAAAAAAAAATAAAAAAGTTCAAATTGGAAGATGATAAATAGTTTGCTGCTCAAATTTTGTGTTATTTATGATGATGGAAAATATTTGAAGATTTTTCAAAAAAAATTTAGTTGAAAAATTTTTGAAAAAGAGAAATTAAATTAATTTTTTTTTTAAATTTGTTAATTGTTTCAAAAATTTTAAAGTTTAGGGTATAAAAAAATTGAAAATATTTTTAAAAATTTTAAAAGTTATAAAATTTTTCAAATTTACTGTTCAAAATTAAGTAATTTATGAGAAAAAAAAAATCACAACAATATTAACGTGCATCATAAAATTACGCCTGCTTTGCGTGTAATTCTTCACTCAAAGAGAAAAAAAATTTTTATTCATGTTTGTTCTAATTTCCAAGTCGTCAACCTCACACTGTATACATTCTTTTTACTTCTTCCGGTGTCAATGAATCGTCAATGGAAGTTTACATATAAACAAAACCACTTCTGGTGGCTTAAAGAGAGAGAAAAATTGATAAAAGCTTTTAGATTAGTGTTTAATAAAAGGAATTAAATATAATTCCAAGGTCTAAGAACTCTTTTAATTTTTCATTTCCAATTTTCTTCTGCTTCGACTTCTTTTGCCTAAAATACTTCTTTATTCATAAAGACTAAGAATCAGCCTTTTGTTTTTAATGATTTATCCTTATAATTTGAAATTTTAACAAAAATCAAAAACTTAAACAAAAATAATCAGAGTAAACATAAAGAGTTCACAAGCCTTGTATAATTCAAGACTCGAATCTGCTCTTTTTGTTTTTCAAATAATTTTTGTTTTGATTTTTTACAAAAAATTGAATTTTAAGGATTTTTCAAAAACAGAACTAATATGTTACACGGAGTATTTCATGCTTTTTAACTGGCATAAACTTGAATCTCAAAAAGAGATTTTTCTTAAAGAAAATTAAAAGTTCATAAAAGCTAAAGGATTTCAAAACACCATATGAAGTTAGCCAATATAACGTACGTCAAAATATAATTGTTTGGTTAAAATATTAACCGTCAAAACGTGAATTAAATTTACTAAGTTATTTTATGAGACATAAAAAGTTTGTATGGATAAAATTTGAGCGCTAGAAAGTTCACTATTTATGCCCTATGATTTGCTCTATTAGATCCAATCTTATGTCAGTGAAAAAAAAATTTTTCTCCGTATAACTTAAATAAGGGAATTTCACAAAAATTTTGTAAAGATGAAATGAAAAAAACAAACAAAAATCGAAATGTTTAAAAGATTTCAAAAATTTACAAATAACTAAGGGGAAAGAATTCTATCAAAAAACCTGAAAAAATAACAAAAAAATTTTTGTTAATTTCATACAAAATTTTTAAGTTTCAATGGTTACTCAGTTTTCACTATCAAAAAGTTCTAACCCTTGCATAATAAACTTAAAAAATTTTGTTTAAGTTAAAATAAAAGAAAGAGAAAACAAATTCTCTATCCAAATGTCTCTGCTTTTTCATTAAATTACGATAATTTAATTCAGAAGTGCTACCAACATTTTCTTAACTGTCAAGCATCTCTAACAAACTCATGCATTATTCAGATCTTTCTAAAAATTTCTTCATTCATAATTTAAAGCTAAAAGATTTTTCTCTCATGAAAATTCGATACAAATTTTTTTCTCCTTAAACTTTTTGAAGTCTACAAAAAGGAAAAAAATAAAAAAATTTCCAGCTCATGCGCATAAAAATTTCCTTTGGAATTTCGAAAATGTTGAGAGAAATTTTCATTTTTTTGTATTTTTCTCTTATTCGAAGTCATTCCTTAAATCGGTCTTGAAACGTTCGCATGCAAGTTTTCGTAAGCTCGTGAATGAATTTTTCTTTTGAAAATTCATAGTACCAAGTGTGTAATAAAAAGTTAATAAACGACACATAGCGCATATATTGAGTGTCAGTGGCATATATATAATTAAATGTGAATATGTTAAGTGAGGTCAACTGCTAATTTCTATATATCGTGCTAAAAAGGTGGAAAAATATTCATTCATTCCCAAAATGTGAAATATGGAATTGTGTGTGATTGCAATGTTTCGATAAGGAATAAAATGGGTGCCATGAAGTGACTCCCTTATTAATGCTAAATCATGACTTTTATGGTCAATTTTCTTTGGAAAATAATGATGAATTGGCGAATTTTTTTTTGTGTGTTTTCAGTGTGATAAAAACAAATGTCTGATGTGTGAAAATTTACTCGACTATGATTTTTTGCTCAAGGATTAAATATGATTTTGATGATGTTAAAGTGATGATAATTCTTGTTAAAATATTGTTGATGATGAAGCGAAATCTTGAAATATTTTTCTCAATCTTTTTTTCTATCTGTCTTTTCTTTAATAAAGTTTTTTAAAATATTTTAAGTGAGAAAGCAATTCTATCAATAATTCTAATAAAATAACAAAATATTTTTGATAGTTTCTTACAAAGTGTTTGAATTTCAATGGTTATTCTATTTTTGCTTTCAAAAGCTCTTTTTCTTTTGTAAAAAGTCATTAAGAAAATTTATCATAACATTAAATGTTGGTTTTGTAGACAATAATGAAAAACTATTATACAAACATTTACTTTAAAAAGACAACATTATTAAAGCTTTCAAAATTGTGAAATATCTCATAAATTACACGAATTATTATTATGAGAAATTCAGAAAAGATTTCCAATCATTGAATCTCTAAATTTTAAAAAATTAGAATTTTTGTAGAAATTTTATGAAAAATTTTTTTAACTTTTGAATGTGAAATAACTGAATTTTAAAAACTGACAGTAATTGATCTTGTCATTGTTTCATTAGCCTATTTAAATCTTCATTAATTTGATAAAACAACTGACAAACTGTCAAAAAGGATAAAAAATAATTTCAATAAATGATTTTAGTCTCAATAACTAGAAAAATTTAAGACATTGACACAATCTTATCAAGACAAAATGCAAAGGGAATTATAAATCTTATAATTATCAAGGATTGAAAACTTTTTGTTTTTTTGTTGAACTTTGATAAAACGGATTTGGCTTAAAACATGTTAACATCTGTTACAATAAACTTTAATTTAGCCAAATCAAAGAAATTTCTTTTTTTTATTTTATTTTATTAAATTTTATTTCTGCTTTATAACATTCGCATCTTTTATTCTTTATGAAACAAAATAAAAATAATTTGGGCATAAAAAATTTTCTCTGCCTTCTATTGAAAATGTTAAAATAAAATTTTTATCATTCAAATTTTATAAATTTTAAATTTATCTAATCCTTTTCAACTATCTAAAAATAATTTTTCTTTCAAAATCAGCATACAAGAAAATTTCTTTTATTTGAATAAAATGTCAATTTCATGCCTTTTATGCAATTTTTCATGCTTCTTAGATCATAAATTGAAGAAATTTTTCTTTTATAAATTTATCTGCCTTTTTTTCTCATACGGATAAGTATTTAGCTAAATTTATCTTTTTCACATTCATTCAAAACTCGAAATTATGTGTGGGATGACAATTTATGTTTGAATATATTTTTGACGTTTTCTTTTATAAATGTTTTTTTTAATCAACAAAGTAAAAAATTGAGAAAGATTTCTATTTATTTTATAAAAGTAAATATTTTGGTTTTTAAAATTTATTACTAGAAATTGAGTATTCAATTTTGGACATAAATATTTTCATTTCCCTTTAAAAGCTTTAAAGTTTTTCATTTTCTTCTCACAAAATGTTTTAACAAAAGACCACAAAGGTTAAAACATAATTTTGAACTCGAGAATTCCTTTTGTCTTTCTTTTTTACCTTGCGTCATTTTTGCCCCATTTACGTTTATCTTTATATTCTTCAACGTTGGCTTCATTCACTTTTTGTTTGCCTATGAATTCCATGTTTTTTTCTTTGTTGTCATTGTCTCTTAATAAATGAGACTTAAAACTTATTTTCGTTAGTTCTTGTCTTTATCAACCTCAAAAAAAACCTTTTTAGGAAATTTAAATATATGACAAAAGATAGGCAGATTATGATGATATTCAATTTAGATTAACAGAATGATACACAAAAAATTAAGGACGGTCGGAAATTTGAATAGAAATTTTCTTATTTTTAAATCATGTTTATATTTTTAAACATTAAAATTTTTATAGAACCATGACAAATTTTCAAGCCCTGTGAACTCTTTGATTTCAGTTTGATTTCAATGTTATAATCAATAAATGCAATTTATTCCTTTTACTATGCTCAATTAAAGTTGAATAAAACAGAAATAATAATGCTTTAAGCTAAATTCATGATTTATGAAACATATGAGAAAAATTTTTGATTTCTATTCTTGTCATAATATCACATATTCTATTTAGTGCAGTTTAAAAATGCATTCATAAATGACAATCACAGCGTATTCTGCTCTATTTACTTCACTTTCATATTCACACTTTTTCCGCACCATAAAGCCTCAATGGAAAATTCAAAACAGTGCAAATGAAAAGTTCATAAAAGAGTAACAAAAGAAAAGAGTTCAAGCAAGTTACTTAACAACTACATTGTTTTAGATTGTGCAGCTGCAACTGAAATGAAGAAAGAAAAATAAAAAGTTTATTATGACATGAAGAAAAAAATGTTTTCATAAAATGCATAATTGAAAAAGAGATGAAAAGGAAAAGAATTGTGGTTTTAACAACTTCATTAGAAAACTAATATCAAATTCATTAAAAAGCTTAAATTTTTGCATTTAAATTTTTATTTACTCCTCAATATTTTTTAAAATTAACTTTTCACCTTTTCAAGTGTTCTTGTCTCTCTCTCAGTTAAACTTTCGTTTCTACTTCTCTTTATAATAAAATTTCTACCCCAATATTTTTCAGTTCATTGAACCTTGAAGTGAAAAAGCAAGTAAAGTCTTCATGGTAACATTTCACATGCTTGATTCCGCACTCGTGTGTCTGTTTATGAAATTTATAAATAAAAAGAAGAATTGACGGTGTTTGAAACAAATTTCTAACATCCTGTATCATATGGAAACACTTTATATCCACAAGGAGCTATTGAAAAAATATTTTTAGAATATATTTAGACGTGCAAAAGAGAAGAGGTAAAAATCACAAATTCACTTGCTGTCTCTATTTTGTAAATCTCTCTCCAACTTGAACATAAATCCATCAAGATTGTTGTGAAATGCGAAGCTTTTACACTGTCGCTCGTGTGAGTTCTTAACTTAGATGTCATTCTAAGAAAAGTTATGATATGAAAGCACAAATATACTTAAACGATGCGAAAAGGAAAAAGTGTGCGAGTGACTCTTGACATTTTTTTATTATTTTATTATCGCGGATGTGAAGTGTTTAGAAAGCAGGAAGAGATTTGTGTAAATATTTATTATGAGAGTGTTTTGTAGTTTTAACGTATTTTGAATATTAGAAATTTTTGTATCAACTTTTCTATGTAAGGTTTCTTAGATCTAAGACTTGAGAACTCGCTGCTCTTAAATTTAACCTTTCCGATTTTTATTTGGTTTACTTGATTCAAGTTTGTTCCAATTTGATCGTTTCGATCTCAATTATTTTCGAAATTATAAATTTTTAATGCAAATTTTTTAATCTCAGAAAATAAAATAAAGTAAAGGAAGGGTTACCGTCAAAACTCGCTGGTACTTGACGCTTTTGGCCGGTTCGATAAATATCTCCAAATTTTGCAAATGACTGTATATAATTTCCTTACTTTTATAACAAATAGAACAAATTCGTAAAAGTAAAATCTATTTTGAAGCTTTTAACTTCTTCCTACAGTAGATTTTTGTTACTGGTTACTTTCTTTTTCATATAAAAAATAGACTTTGGCTACTGGCTAAAGTCCAGTAGTTTAATAATTCTGAAATAAAAAAATCTTCAATATTTTTTCGAAAATCCTTTTTTTTTTTAATTTTTCCACAAAAGCATTTTTTAAATTCATAAAAACTTTCCATAATTAAATTTTCACATTTGAAAAACACAAACCACACATTAGGCGTTGCAACCGTTGACGATAAATTCATTAATTCAGCAAACTCCTCCTTTTTCAACATCAACATAATGCCAGAAAATTTTTCCTTTTTTTCGCTTTAATAGCAAAAATTCTGTTGGGAAAAAAATTTGCATGTCACAAAAAGTTTATTTCAAGTCAATGTCAAATGATATTAATGTTTTTCTCTGTTTTTCTTCTTGTTTGTTTTGGCATAATTGAAAAATTTCGAAACCTTTCCTGTTTGAGTTTCATTAAAAATTTGAAATTTTTGTGGCAAATTTAATCTTATTTTAAATTATGTGAAAATGAATTTTAAAAATTTTCATAAAAATTACTGATTTTCTTCATCGCAGTAGAAAATCAAGGTATACTATGATAAATGAAAGTGGTTTAAATAAAAATTTTTCTGAAAAATTCAACAATTCATCAAATTTTCTCTCTACCTCATTAAGATCATTCACAAAAATTTTTTTTCATTGCTAATTTCTAAAAATCAACAAATTTTATTTATTTTATTTACACAAAATTTGCTAATTCACTTCGTTCATTTCTCTTCTTCACATTCGTTATTAATCCCAAGTAAACATTTTCAAGAAACCGAGTTAATCTGCCAATTGAAGAAATAAAAATAAAACCGCAAGAAAAACTATCAGGAATGAAGAAAATTCTTCTTCTTTGCCTTAGCACAGCAGCAGCAGCACCAATGTCGAATAGAGTGAGAGAAAATTTTCATGTCATACTCAGCAATCGCATTAAGTCTTCTTGTTCAATGTTCGCATTTTTCCTTCGTCATTTCACATGTATATGTCGTCTTATGACATAAGATTGTAATAATACCATTTAAATGTTATGAAAATGAGGACGATGATGGCAAATTTTCCAATTTTTTCTCTCTTCTTCTTGTTTTAGTTACGATGTTCAACCGACCTTGAATTGCCTCTTTTAGGGTCTATAGTAAGAAACATTTAATGAATGCTTAGGAAATTGTTACCGAAGAATTTTTCAAATCTCAATTTTAGAAACCATAAAATTTTTGACAATTGTTATTACCGCCTTATCTTCAATATAAAGACATATTCTTGTATTTAAATACAAAGAAATTTTTTCATTTATTTGAATTCTCAAAGTAAAATTTGTATAAAATTTCGAATGAAAGTGACTTTAATTCGAAGTTGTTCAAATAATTGTTGATTGTTTTGATAAAGTAGCAGAAAAAGAGACACTTTGACATGTCTATGTCCGAGCAGGAATCGAATCCGCGTCTCCTGATTTCCGGTCAGGTACTCTTCCACTAAACTACCGGCAGACATTTCAAAGCTTTGCATAAGACCAACTTAAACCTTTTATCTGCTCAAGTTATCGTTGCTGGACAGGAAACATTTCGTATTTCCAAAAAGATTAGATTCTATCTCTTGAACAAAAATGCTAAATATATTTTAATTTTTATCATCATTTTATCATCATCAAAACAAATGAACAAACTCAAATTTAATTTGATCGTTAAATTTCAAAAACTTCTTCGAATTATCTCTTCTTTTTGTATCTCATCTGTTTATTTCTCCATTTCTCAAGAACGTTTCAGAAAAAGAATCGCCTCAATGACAAGCACTTAAATGATTGATTGAGTTTTGGTGTGAGTCGCATTCAGAGGATGTTTTCATACCTTTTTGTGCATTCACAAACATCTAACACTATAATAATTTGAAAATGGTAGTGAATGTGGAGAAAAAAGGTCAAAAAAAAGAATACACATGTCAACGCAGTCATATTTCCTGTACTTTCAGTACGTATCTCTTTTTAATGATGTGATGATCATTTGCTAGCAGCCGTGCAGAAATGATAATGGTCTCTGTTTTGTTTAGAGTGAATGTTAAATAAATAAACATCCTCATTGCCATAACATGTACACGTGCGTAACTTGGGGACAATTTTTTCTTTTGTTTATTTTTATTCTCATTTTTAAACAACTGTTAATTCGCTATATGCTTTGTAGATATTGAAAATTGATACTGACACGCGACAATGTAGGATGAATGAATGGAAACTTTTTGATGAATGATTGAAAAGCTTGATTATAGGTTTTTTGATGGAACTGAATGTTTTCGGTCAGGGAAATTTTCGATTGAATTTTGTGTAAGAAAAGAATCGTCTAGGAAAATTTTCCTTTGTTCTTTTTGTTTAAATTTCACCCAAAAATACTGAACAATATTATCAAAATTTCCCAAAACACCAGCCGTAAAAAAAATTGGCAGAGAAATATTTTTTCTGGACGAAAATTTTCATTCCATTCAAACAAATTTTGCCAAAAAGTTTATTTCAATAAAGAAGATTGAAGATTTTTTTCTTGTGTTTTTGTGATAAGATGAGTTAAAAGGATGAAAACGTTTCAAATTGAGAAAGAAGAAAAAAATACTTTTTGAGTGAAAATTTAATTTTTAAAATTGATTTTTTTCTTTCGCATTTTATTTTTTGAGCAAACTTAAGAATAAAAGTTTATAAATTGAAAATATTTGTAACTTTTTTAAATCAAAGCACTTTTTGTCTTTAAATTATTCATTATTTAAAAAAACTTTCATCTAAACTTTTTTGACCTTCAATCAATCAATAAAATTTTCATCATAAATTTTTCAATAAGTTTCCTTCAAAAAAGCACCCACAAAAGATTAAAGAAAAAGTTTCTCTTGACCTTTTCTCTTCTTGTTCTTTAAGCATCATCTAACACAGAAAGAAGAAACTTTTTTTCCTTTTAAAAGAAACTTTTTTGACCACATAACAGTATCTACGTGCGAGGTTAAACTAATTTATTTTTAAAACAAATTTTTAATCTTTATTTAATTTATTAAAAAGTGAATTTATGAAGATTATTATTTTACTTAAAATTTTAATAGAAAGAAAAATATTTCAACTTTAAATTAAAGCCATGGAAGTTTAAAAAGTGAACCAGATAAGGAAGCAAGATATGCAGATTAAAAAGTTCAATGACAAAAATTTTTACTTTGCCTGCAGGAAAGTTGTTGAAAATTTTTTGTAACTTACGTTTGATTCAAATACAAAAGCTGAAAAACAATTGGAAAACTTTTTATACCTTAAAAAATTTTCTTCAATGTCTTTTTTTGTTATTTGAACCTTTGCTGATAAATGTGAATTTAATATTTTTACTTTTATAACAATTTATTGAAGCAAAAAATGTAAAACTTTTGTTGATTTTGTCATTTGAATAGAAAAATTAACTTTTTAAAACGCTTGAATAATTTTCGGAAAGGATTTTGCAAACTAAAATATTTTCATCATAAAAACATTTCAATGGCGAATTATGAGACCCAAATCCTTTTCATAGCTATTGACAACGTCCGTGGGTATTTGAAGAGAAATTTTTTATCTCTGCATTAATGTTAAAGTGAAATTATAGCACAGTGAAATATATGAAGAGGAAAAAGACCTTAAATTTATGAAGTAACTCAAAATGGAGTTTAATACTGTCAAGGGACTATTTCACTAACTTTTTTATTCGTGATGTAACAAAATGAAGCTGAAAAGAAAAGTTTTACTAGCTTTTATTCCCAATTGAGTATTTTGTCATCAAATAAACATGGAATTAATGTGAGAGAAATGGCGAATTTTCAAGTTTCTAGGGAAAATGATTGAAAAATTGATGAATGAAGATTTTATGAAGTGTCAAACAAAAACTTTTAATGCCGAGAAAATCAATACAAAATAAATTAAAGTATGATGTAAATTATTTGAAAAAGTTTCAATTTCAAAGAAAATTAGAAAAGTAAAAAAATTAAAGTAAAAACTTTAAAAATTCTAAAGACAAGAGATAATTTACTTATGGCTTTCTGAAGTACCGATACCGATGAAATTCGTGCATTTATAAGTATTTCGGGTATCAGTGTCAGTATCGAACAAAATCTGGGATTCTGGTTTTTTCCCAGGGGTGGACACTTCCAAAAATAATCATGAATAATCACGAAAAATCACAAAAAATCACGAAAAATCACAAATAATCACACTTTTTGAAAGCCTGTTCAATAGTGAATTTCGAGCACTTACACAAGTTTATTGAATGCAAATTCTGTATCGAAATCTTTTTTCAAGCTTTAGTTTTAATTTAAAACAAGTTTCAGCTCAAAAGCTTTTGTTTTGACCAAGTTAGAGCATGATATTTCAATGAGTAAAATTTTCAAAAAATCACGAAATTAAATTTCAGTTTTTCGGTCATAACTCATGAACCATATGGTCTAGAGCTCTAATTTTTGTACCATTTTGTTAATATTTCAATTCTCTATCAGAAACAATCATAAAACAGACATCGATTTTCCCAAAAATGTCCAAATTTCCGGGAAAATTATCCCAAATAATCATAAATAATCACAAAATATCCTAAAAATCATTAAAAATCATAAAAAATCATACGAATTTAGGAAGTGTCCACCCCTGGGTTTTTTCCGGGAAAGAACCGGAAATATCGGAAATCGATAAAATTACTTATAAAAAAATCAGAAAAAGAAGAAATTTGCAAGGAAGGGTCGGAAAATTTCCTTCCGGTATCGAATTTTATTTTACTTTGGAAAGAAATGAAAGTAAAAGTCAGAAAATTTTCATTTCAAGTAGATTTTCCCCTGGTTTCAAAATCTTCTTATTTTTTAAATTACTTCATTTAATATTTTACATCCTCCACAAAAACCTTGAACTTTTTCTTCATTATTTTCCATTCTCTTTTATTTTCTTATTATAAATCTTCTCCATTTCATCATCAATTTCTGTAAACTACATTCTCATGAATTTGTATCTTATAAAAAAGAACATTAAGGAAAAAGAAAAATAATGTTTTTCTTGCTCTTGTCTGTTGGAGAAAGTTCATGAGTGAAAAATTTTTTTTTCTTTTACTCGCAATAAAACTTGTTAGGAAAATTGCATTTAATAAATTGTCTTAGTTGAACAGTAGTGTGTGCATTTGTTTAAGCTTTTTAATGTGTTTTTTTATGAATGGAAATAAATGAATGAATTTTTTATGTTTTAAAAGAATGAAAGAGAGGTTTTTAAAATTTTCTTCATATTCATTATAAAAAAAATAGAAATGAAAATTTATTTAAAAGCCTTTGAAACAATTTTTATGAATTATCAATCAAAAGAATTTTTGCATCAAAATTATCAAAAATTTTCTACTATTTATCCCAAGGGAGCTAAAAAATCAATATCATTGTAGCTGACGGTTTGAAACTAAAGAAGAAGTTTTAAAACTTTATGCATTTGAAAATATTAAGTTTTTAACATTAAATCGTTCAAAGAATTTTCAAATATTTCTATCACTTAAACCATAAATAAAGCAAAAACAATTTTAAATAAGTAAAATAAATCACATAATCAAGTCAATAACACAAAAAGAGCAGTGAACGATGAAAAATGAAATTTTTCACCTTCCAATTGAACTTTAATTCAATTTAATTCCTTATCGTAGCTAGAAACAACTACAACAGTTGACAAGCCACATAGAACGTTGTGAAAACATTTTTTATTCTTTTTTATTTTTATTTTAAGTGAAAGCAACGCTTTACAGTGTTTTTATATTTTTGTGTAAATAAATTTAGTGATGAGAAGCGCCAAAAAAGTCTCAGACAATAATTAATGAGAGGACATAAATATTCATCGATAAGATTAGAGATGACATTGTGAAAAATGTTTGTGGATTTTTGATAATGATAGAAAAAAAAGTTAAAGTGCTGAAAATTTTTTTCTCAAGTTTAAAAGTAAAGAATTAAAGATTTTATTACATCAAAAAGAAAATAAAAGCAGTAGCAGCAGCAACAGCAGAAAAGAATCCTAAATAAATAAATAATAACAATAAAAAGCACACAATAGACTTAATCTATCATATCTTCCGTATTTAATTCATTTCTTTCCATACAAATAATGGAGGCATTGTGAGAAACTGCAAAGAAGAAAAATAAATAAATGAACTTGAACATTAAATGCCAAACGAAGCGGAAATTATTAATAAATGAAATAAAATAAACTGTGAATTTTCATTTTGCAACGAAAAACATATCAGTAGATAAAAGAGAAATATAAAAATTATTACTAGAAGAAGAAAATTCTTTAATTTTCTTCAGAATTCAAGCAACAAAAAATTGAAATTTGAGAAAGAAAACCTTTGAAAAAAAAAGTCACGAATTAAAGCTTAAAAAAGTTCTCAATAAACAACATAAAAAAGTCATCAGAAAAGTAAACAAAAAACGAGACATCAAAAAAAAGTCAACCAATCAAATCAACATCACAACAACCAGGAGTCATAAATCAAATCATTGAATTACACCAAATAACAAACACAGCTCTATAAATCAACAAAACTGAAGAAAAAAATGGATCAATCACACTTATCAGATCATTCGTCAGCACAGTCATCGCCTGTTCACTTACAGAAAATGCAATTTAAGCTTCAGCAGCGATTAGCGGAACAGCAGCAGCAACAGCAAGCCACACAAATGTCACCGATGATGGATCGACGTAAAATCGGCGCCAAAGCTGCTTCTGCTCTTGACTTATCTAATGGACAGCCGCCAATCGATACCGCAATGCTTTCGCACCTTCAACATCAACAAAATGTACAGCAACTGCCACCAAATCCTCAACATTCATTAATGCTTCATCAACAACAGAAATTTCCACATCAAAATCATCCCATTGAGCAGCAAATGTATCAACAATTTCATCAAAAACCAATGCTTAATCCAATGATGAAAGTACAAGGAAATAATGCTTCATTAGCTGATTTTAGATCAATTGTTCATGGAAGTTCTGCTCAGGTAAAGAAATTTTTGTTTGAATTAAAAAGTGACAAAACATTTAAAGTTTTATTTTTAAATTTTTTAAAACCGTTAAAAATCTAAAATTCTTTTAGATATTTTTGATGGTCAAAATTAATTTTATATAGACTTTTTTAAGGACAATTAATATTAGATTTTTATTTTGTCACTTTTTCCTTCAAAAATCATTAATGAAAAACTAAAAATTAAAGCGAAAAATTTTCATTACAGTTAGGTGAAATGTTAGCCAGTAAAGAGCAAATAAATGCAATAGTAAATGCACAAAAGCATTCTGATTATATTGTTGAAGATTATATGGAGAAAATTCAAACAAGAATTGCATTATTAGAAACAGAATTAAAATTTGCTGATCGAAAGCTTCATGTTCTTTACACCGAATACAACGAAATGTTGGCGAAAATTGATAAATTAGAAAATTTAACAATCGCACAACAGCAAGTTTTGGCAAATTTGCTAGATCTTTGCAGCAATCAAACTCATGAAGTACATGCAGCGAAAGCAGTACAAGCTAAAGCTGCTCAATTATTTGGCATTGACCCACAAGCGTTGCTTGCAATGAGTAATTCAGAAGCGTTTGCTGAGCAGCCATTTCAAAGTGAAGCGCTTGATACGACAGCAGCTGAATTCAGTGAATTGCTTGAAGATCTCAAAAATGAGGCCATAATTGATGGCTTAAGAGGTCAACCACAGCAACTTCAGCAATTGCAATTGCAGCAATTACAGCAAGCTCAAGCCTTTGCAAATGATTATCAAGGCGATGCTGATTATGAAGCTTTAATTGAAATGATAAACAAGCAAATGAAGTTTCAACAACAACCACAAACTGCTGATTTTACTTTTTTCAATCGTAGCGAACAAGCTGAAGAATTTTTAAAAGCTCAAGAAGCCATGAAGCAACAAATATTGCAGCAACAAAATTCAATGGAATTACTTAAAAATTTATCAGATAATCAATTGAAAATGGAGATGGATTTTTTTCGCAGCGGCGAGATCAACAAAAGCCTTTTTGACACACTCCAAGCGAGTGTTCAACCACAGCCGTCTACATTAGACATGATCTATGAAGATAATGAAGACAAAGCTGAAGGTGAGTCAAAATAATTTCATACAAAAAAGATTTGAAGAATACGGAAAATATTTTTTATAACTGGCATAAAGTTTGTCTCTATATATTCAAATTTATAAGAAATTTTTAACTGTTATAAAACTTTTATAAAAGTTATAAAATTTATATAGCACTAATAAATTTTTTATATCAAACAAAAAACATTGAAATTCTAATTATTTCCAGGCAAAGAACCATCACCAGTAACAGAATCGAAAAGTGAATTACAAAAAGGTCATGAATCATCAACAGATGAAAAATCATCAAGTTCGCGTAAACCAAAGTCAAAGAAAAAGAAACATCATCAACAGCTACAACAGCAACAATTTCAACTTCAAAGTGATGATCAATTAATTCATGAAATAATTGAAGAAATTTTGAAATTAGAAAATTTGACAAATCTTCTCAATAAAAATCAACATGATGAACTAAAAGCATTAATAAAAAATGACATCAAAACTTTTCACAATCTCAAAAAATTGGACATGAATTTTGTTTCACTTTTAGTCAATCCTGTGACAAGAATTTCACCAAGTAGTTCAATGAGTCTCGAAGAAGAAGAACAAAAATTTGAATTGCTCATGAAGAAACTCAAAAAGAATTTAGAAATTTTGAAAAAAATTGAACCAACAGCAAGTGAAGCTACAACAAGTTCCAAATCATCACTTTATAATGATGATGAATATTTGCAGTCACTGCGAAAGTCACTTGATCGTCATAACTCAATGCAGCTTCTGCTACAGCTACAAAATCCAAATCTCAGTTCAACTAGCAAATCTGTGCTCGCATCAAATGATTTTTTATCGGATGATCAGCTGGATGGCGGTGAGAGTAGTAGTCCACCACCTCCAGCACCAAATGGTGATCTTTATTATTCAAATGATGACACTTACAATATCGAACAAGAATGGAATCCTTTTCATGTTGACATTGTGATGATGAAACAAAATCAACAAAATCAACCTCGACAACTTTCACCTTATCGAAGAAATACTTCACCAAAGAAAAGTGATTCTGGTTTAAGCTCAATGTCAGGATTCTCAAGTTTTGAGAAATCACCAAATTCACCTTCATATTCACTGCCATATGAACATAGTAACAGCTATAGAAGCAACATACGATCACAAGATTATGTAAAAATGTTGAACACTTATCAACAAATGAAAGTTTCAGCTGCCCCACAAGATATTCAAAATAGTGGAAAAAGTAAGTTTAAATATAGTTTAACAAAGACTCAAAAGTTTACCAAATCCTTGTCGATCAATTTTTAGAATTTTTCTAAGCTTTGATCGTTATTACCCAAACCACATTGACAAAATAATTGTTAACGAAAAATATCTCTTTTTTACAGCATTTCCTATAGAGCAAGCAACAACAGCGTCGCCCTTTCTATTCTCAGATGTCCCAAACAACACCAATAGTAGCAATGTATCAACAAATCCTCAATTAGCTCCGCCCGAGGGCATCTTTGGCGAAGAGAATTTAAATTACATTAAAGAACTTTCACAAAATGTTCCAATTTGTTCAATATATGAAAATAAGTCAATTTTTGACAATGTTTCAGTAGTAAAACCACCATCAGCATGGGAAGTTTATGTGAAAAATCAAAATGAAAGTCAGCAAGCAGTGCCCTATCCAGATCTTATAAATGTCAATCAAGAGCAAAATAGTGAAGCTCTAAAAAGTTTACAACAGCAGCAACAACTTGAAGAATTGATGGAACAAAGAAGAAAGCTTGACATACAAAAGCAACAATTGAAACAAGAACAGCAGCTATTGTTACAGAAAAAAGTGCAAAAAAGATCACAAAATCTTACAGACCATTTAGTCTATTATCCATCACAACCATCAAATGAATATCAACGTGACTATCATCCACAGCATCATCAAAATCTTCAACATGATGAATTCATGCAACATGCTCATGCACAACAGCAAGTTCATTTGCAAAGGCAAATGAGAATGGTTGAAGATCCAAGAACAGGACAGTCTGAAAGAAATGATAAGAAAAAGCATGCAGTTTTAAATAAAGTTCAAAATTGGCTGCCAGAAATAAAACTTAAAAAAGGCTCAAAAAGACATCGAAGTCAAAGTTTACCAGAAGTTGATACTGATGAAGCTTATGATCCAAGAGCCTACAAAATGAACCTCAAAAAAGGTCAACAAAATTCAGCTGGAACTTCTAATGGCAAAAAAGGTGAAATTTATGTCATGAAATCTTACATGAAGGGCAAAAAGAAAGATTTAGTTCGAACAATGTCATCAATCATGCACAAAGCTCAAAAAAGTTATCGACGTCACAGTTTTTCACACAATCAACATTCAGATGAAGAAGCACCAGTGAGTGATCCTACACAACAATTTCAACATGTTCGTACAACACGAAGCATGTCAGCAGCGCCAAGCAAACTTCGATCATATTCTGATACTGAGACAGACATTAGTTCGATGTTTAGTGATAGTGAAGAACATGGTGCTACTCCTGTTTTCGCAACAATCGGCGACTCGAAGTCAAAACATTCTGATGCTGGTGACTCAGATCGCAATGCGGTTAGTGACTCATCGACAGGCAGCAAACAACAACAGCAGCAGCAACAACAGTCACAAGAGCAATCGCAAGAAGGAAATTTCAATCTGAATTTCACCAGCACCAGTATGGAGTTTGCAGCGAGTCGCAAAGTTGGAATGTTGAGGAAAAAATCAGCAAATGATGATCTTGGTGGTGAAAGTGGAAGTCCAACAGGCAATGAAAATCCAGAAATGATTTTTGAAAGAACCAAAAGTGCACAGAAATTGATGAAAACCCATTCAATATTTGTCGACTCAGTTGATGATGAAAATGAGAAATTTAAACCAATTGCTGCACCAAGACATGAAAGTTTAGAATCAAAAGATAGTATAAAACCAATACCAAGTCCAAGATTTGAACATTCGAGATCAAATAGCATCAAAACAAGTCTCGATGTGCCAGGCAAAGAAGAAGAAGATGCAAAATCTCAACATTCATTTCGAACATCAATTTCAAGTCGTAGACAAAGCACAGAAGACTCAATTGATACTGATGATGAATATTTTTACTATGAAATGAGAAATTTAGAAGAACTTGAAAGAAATAGTCACATGGAGTCGCTGTTGCAAGACGATAAGAGTACATTAATTAACAATATTATGCAGTTAGACACATCAACAGTTGAACCTGATGAAGATGTCAAAATTAACATGAGTCGAGTTTTAAATGAACTCAAAGTTAAAGTCAAACTACGTGAACCAATTGATGAAATTCGACAAGATAAAATTAACAATAACAATAATAGCAAAAATATTTACGATAAATTCACATTGGCTTCAACTAATGTTGCAGATTTACCATGGAATCGTGAATCAGACGATGATGGTGAATTTATGGATCAGTTGAATCAATTTGAAA
The DNA here is from genome assembly GCA_014622435.1 of Polypedilum pembai. NCBI lineage: Eukaryota > Metazoa > Arthropoda > Insecta > Diptera > Chironomidae > Polypedilum > Polypedilum pembai. The sequence continues at coordinate 33,830 of JACWBX010000320.1, forward strand.
GTGAAATTCGTGATGCAAGCTATGGAAAAGTTAAGAAAAAACGTAAAAAATCTAAACGTGGTGGACGTTATGAAAAATCATCATCATCGGCATCGTCTGATGATGAAAAAGCAGTGTCGATGAGACAAGAGCATGATGATTTTCATTTGGGTGTGGATAAATTTGAACGACCTCATTCGCAATCTTCAGGTGTGACTTCTGGTCCAGATTCACCCATAGCTAGTGACGATGAAATTGCAAGTGACGCAAATGAAAGTGGCGAAGGACAGCAACACGTTGAACATTATGATGATTTCAAACAGCGTCAAAAAAATGAGCGGCTCCTCGAGCATTCACAGCAGCCGCTTCAACATCAGAATGATGATCGAGGAGCTAACAATGAAGGATCAGTTCAAGTCGGTAGTGCTGCTGCCGCGAGTGAACTAAAAAATGAAGAAAATAGTGAGAAAAAAGCATCACCATTAAGAAAATTAATGCAATTGTCATCAACAATGTCGACTGAATCGACAAATCAAGATAGTGGAATAAGTGATACAAGTGGTGGTCCGGGGGGAATGAATAGTAAATGGAAATTATTAAAAACATTAAAAGAAAGAAAAGAAATGAATAATCAAGTGAAAATTAAAGAAGAAGAGGAAAACGTGAAAGAAAAGCCGGTGAGTTGGCTGAAGAAAGTGAAAAAAGTGAAATTATGAATTTTTTTTGTTTGATTTTTAAATGAAAGTGAATCTTGTTACTTTTGTAAAAATGGAAACATAACAGTCATGATTTATGATTAATGATGAAAAAAATTTAATTTTTTGTTCAAATTTAGTGAGGTTGCTAAGTATTTAATTGTCTTTTCCTATTGTTACGCTAGTTTCATTAAAAATCAAATTTTGGTACTTGTAAGGAGACAAATACTTTGAAATTGGCATAAAATTTGATCTTATAAAGTAACTAATAAAATTTAGAAACTGTGCTATATGACATTCAAAAAATATTTCTGTTGAAACTTTCCAAAACCTTAATCCAGACCAATTTCGAGAATAGGATTAGAAAATTCCAGAAAATCCCGATTTTTAAATTTTTCTCTTCCAAAAAGTTATTTTTGAAAATCAAACTTTATGCTAGTTATAATCTTATTTTCTTCATCTAACGTAACGCTACCTTAAACATCAATCTAATGTTAAATTTTTCGGACATGCCATGTTTCCATTTTAGTATATTATTTTTTAAACACAAATTCCAAAAATTTTCCCTTTGACTCAGTAATTTTCAAATCTTTAGCAGTTTTTTGTTTTTTTTTATGCTAACACAACTTTACTTTAATTTCTATTTTCTCTCTTTCTCTATCTGTCAGTTATATTTTTTATCTAAGATCAAAACATACAAACAAAAAAACTTTCTTTTTCTTTTATTTAAATTTTTTAATTATTTCTCTTCTTTCTTCCTTTTTTCTTTTTTATCGGGCACACCTGACAGGGTTTTTGGAGTAATATGTTGAATTTGTAATAAAATTTCGACTTAAAATGAGAAATTTCTACCTCGAAAATGAATTAAGCAATAAATTGCTGTGCTTTAAATTATAATAAAAAGTGGTTTAGACAAAATAGTAAATAATTAAGGACTTGAAAAATATTCAACATGTTGCAATTACTCCATATATACACTTTAATCAGTCTCTAAGGTCTCTATGTTAATGGACGGTCACTTAATTGAAAGTCTCTCCCACACATACACATAAAATTCTCGAATAAATGAAAAATTTTAGACCCCCAAAAATGTCTAAAAAAATCTGTAAGTCATAAAAAATGCTTTTAGAAGAAAAAAGTTTTCAAACATTTTTTTTTACTTGATTTTGCCTTAGAGATATTTTTTTTATTATTTTGTATGCTTTAAACATTGACATTAATCATGATGAAAAAATTTTTATTATCAAAATTAGTATTTATTCATGAAAATATTTATTTTTAAATTTCATTAAAGTTAGTAAAATTTTTTTCTTTTAAAAGTTATTTTTTGTAAAATAAAAAACTATATTATACAAAATAGTAATCAATATGGATGAAGAATAAAAGTTGTTTAAAAATCAATCAAGAGCTTTTAAAATTTTGTAAAAAAAACATTTTATTCTTCGGAAAAAATTTTAATTTTTATCAACACAGTAAAATGTCAATTATTTTTATGAAAATTAGTCAAACTAATTCAAATCAATAAACACAAATAATTAATTTAGCAAAGGAAGCAAATTTCCTTAAAATTTATCAAATTTGATACAAATTTTTGATTTTTCCTAATGTTTCAATGATAAATATAATCGATTTATGTTTGAATGATCAAAAGTTCTTACATCTTGGAATTTAGCTTTCTTTTATCAGTCAAGGGGTGCGAACTGTCGATATTTTGACTTTTTGATGGTTTCAGTGTTGTATAAAAGAAAATTCATTTTAAAATTCTTGACTAGTTTTTAGAATAGGTTTTAGTTATTGCAGCCAAATGGCCTGTATATTCAAAAGCTACTTTTATAAAAAAAAGCCAATGGCTAAGTAAGTTCTAGCTTTTATCTACAGACTAGTAGCTTAATAACTCAAATTTAGATATTCTGTAACTTAAAAAAATTATCAGACGCAGATTTTTGAAAAATTTAAAACTTGAAAATTTCGTCAATTATTTTAACTTTAATCTCAAAATGAATTCATATCTTGCTTTAAATTTCATAATTTTTCTCAGATTTGGTATTTTCAAATATTAAATACTGCAACAGTCTGGTTTAAACAAAAAATGAAATCGTTCAAAATATTTCTAAACTAGTTTTTCAAAAGTAGTTAAGTTGTAAAAATTTTCAATTTTAAGAAATTTTATTTCTAATTTATACAAATGAACAATTTTCAAAAGACTTTTTTCTAGCTCTACAAAACGTTTTTGGTAATTTTTGGACAAACATTTTGTTTTAAATAATTTTTATACAGCATGAAAGCTTTTATTCTGCTGAACATTTTTATTGCAAAATTTTTAAAGCGTAAAATATTTTGTTCAACTTTTTTCTTCATCTATTTTGACTTATTTACTCAATTACTTCTGTAACTGAAAACAAAAATTTTTGAGGGACAAAAAAACAACATCAAAACTCTCAATGCAAAAGAGAAAACTTTTCTCCGAATAATTTTTGTCAAGGGGCTTCCGCTTTCTCCACATTCTTTTTATTATTTTTTGTACATACATGCAATTAGTGACGCATTTTTGTTTAGACAAATTTAACATACGTAAGTGAATTCTCATGTACTTCGCAATGATTAAGACATAAATCAGTAATTTTAAATATTTGTGATTAAATAAAATCATTTGTAGTTCGTGTGTGAAGTAATTTGCATTTCAAATTTTTTTATTCATTTTTGTTATTGGGAAAAGTAAGGTAAAAATTTTCATGGGATTTTACTTGATAGCTTTTCTTCTTTACAATTCTTTCCTAAAAAAGAAAAAAATGATTTTAACGAGTTCCATCGTCATGTCTTTTTTATTTTATTTTTAAATAAATTAGAATAATATTTAAAAAATTTCTCATGGATTTTGAAACTTTAATATTCAGATAAAAAGTAGCATTTTTATTCTACATTATAGTGAAACCTACAAATTGCGAATTATTTTAACCGCAATCAAAATAACCGCAGTTTTCTAAGGATTTTATTTTGAAACAGTATTGTTATTCATAGAATAACTTTATTTTCGTCTTTATAAACGTTTGTTGACATGTTTATTGTCAAATTGTTATTTCAGAACTCTATGCTCAACATTAAAGCTGTTTCTATCCAAATTAGTTGGTTATTTGCTATAACTTTCAAAAAAATTTCTTTTATGGATTATTCTGAAAACAAAATGCTTTAAATCAAGCCTTTGATAAATAGTTTTGATTAAATTCATAAAAACTTTTATAAATTTTCAATAAAATTAGCCAAAGTTGTAAAAGTGGGCGTCTACTCATAACTTTTCATATTAAAAAAAAGTTGAAGTAAAAAGTAGGTAAAATAGGCGCCTACTTTTAAAATCCTGAAATTTGCCAAATTTTTAACAAAAATAGTTTTCTATTGGTTGAATAACTCAAAAAAGAAAATTTCCAAAAAAAAACTTTTTTCGTTAAAAAGTTATAGCTAATAGCAATAATATGGCAGAAATTACTAGTTCCAAAGTATTTTTACTTTGCTTAAAAAATTTTACTAAGTTTCAAATCCACGAGAAATTTTATATCAAACCAACCGCTTTCCTTTTAAAAAACACTCAATTTAAGTTCAATTTTTTTACTCACGCTTAAATGAATTTCTTCCTTTACTTCATGATTACTTAAGTATTTATCAGAAAACAACAAATATACAAATCAATTCTATAAGTGAAAGTTTATAAACTCAATAATTTATTTCCTTCCTTTTTTCTTTTCCAATTTTCTCGCTTCGTGCCATGTCGACGACTCAAATTATTTTCGCGGAAAATTTTCATCTATTTTTGTATAACAGGGTGGAGATGGAGTGCGTGGCAATCATTCAAATGACAATCCATTCTATAGCAACATTGACAGCATGCCAGATATTCGACCTCGCAGGAAATCAATTCCACTCGTGTCAGAGCTTGTAAGTACAATTTTGTAACTTTTTTTCCTTATCAATTTATATAAATTTAAGACAATTTTTTTTCATTTAGAGTTGGTGACTTGAAAAATCCTTTTTAAGAGCTAAAATTTTTCCTCAATTATTTTTTTTATGGTTGACTAAATTTCAACAATTGGACATAAAATCAATTTTCCATTTGAATCAAATAGAAAACTTTTTTCTCCTTTTTTAATAATTCATAGCAAGTAATCGAAATTAAACAATTTTTCTTCTTCTTCTTTCGTGTTTCGTTTACCTTCATCAAAATACTTTTTTTACTTTTTAACTTTTGAAAACTTCTTTTGATATTTTGGAGACTTTTGAACAATAGGAAAGTTGCTACATATTTGGATATTTGAATATTTAAAAATTTTCTAAAAATTATAATCAAAATTTTCTTTGATATTTCAAATGTTTTATCCAAACTCTGTTGTGTCCAACAGGCTGTTTAATCGTAAGAAGTTAATAAAATGAATCAAAATTTTCGACCAAAAAGTTTTTTCTAAGCGGAAAATTTTCTGCTACCGAATAAATTTTCTGTTTATTCTATGAAAATTTTATTGTCGACATTTTTAGGCTATGTTTTTATAATATTTTTGTAAACAAAATAATTCGACAATAAATTTCTGAAAAATAACGATTTTTGTTATAGCAAAATTTATTCTGCTAAATTTCAGCCAAATTTTTTAGACTGAATATGAGTAAGTACCAGAGAGAAAACTACTTAATCGGAAAAGTCAGAAATTAGTCAGAAATGAGCCGGTTTACACACAGCCGATTTTCTTCCAAGTGTATTTCTCCCTGGTAATTACTTTCGGCAGAAATTTTTCCGTTGCATGTTGTGGATAAATTTTCTGACCAAAAATGTTAACATTCAGCTTAACTTCAAAGGTAAAATTTGTTGTTTTAATTTATTCCGCTGAAAGTAGAAGGGAAACATACGAAAATTTTATAATCAATGCGCTAAGAACTTTCTTCATGATTTAATATTAAAATTGTCATTCTATTTAAATATTCAAATATCCAAATCTAAAAACATAAAGGAAAAATTTTTCTGTTCACGTTCTATAAGTATAACCAATAAAATCTTTTTCCTTTTTTTTAATAAAATCATTTCTTAATAAAAATCGATTATTATTATAAAAAGGATTTTTTCAATGTCACTACAACAGACCAAAGTTTTCTTCACTTTCTCTCTCTTTAGATAAACTGTTTTATAATAAACAACTTAATATTCCAAACATGACCTATCATATGTATTAATGTCAATCTTTGTATCTCTTCTTTCTTTCTCTTTTCTTTTTTCCTTATTAAAATCTTTTCTCGTGTCTTTCTGTCTTTCAAAATTATTTTTAAAAAAATATCTTTAAATTGGACCCAAATAATTAAAATACCAAAATTTTTATTTCTATCTCTCTATTAATGTGAATTTGAAATGAATCGGTTAAAAAAACAACATCTGTAAATTTGTGTTTGTGCCTGAAAAACAAAAATAAACTAAATTTCCCGAATGTATACAAAAAAATCTAAATATCTGACTTGCAGGTGCTCAAGGTATTGATGAGTTTTATTTATTATCTAATAGAAAAGTTCTTTGCTCTTTTTTGTCTATAGTTCTTAGTTCTTCTTTGAAATATAGCACTAGACTTTTTTTAGTTGAAGTTTATTCAATTAGAATGCTCTAATTTTCTAGTGCTACTTTTTAGACATTCAGTTTTTTTAGACTTCTTTTTTCATATGCACAATTTTTGAATGCTTTCTATTATAAGAACAAAATTTGGAAAAATTTTTTAAGAAAATCATTCGTAAATTTTAGTTGTAAAAATTAATATTTTTCATTTTCATTCTTGCATGCTTTTATCACTTTCTAAGAACAAATTCATCAAATTTCCATAAAAATATTAAATTTGTTGATTCGCCATAAAAAAATTCATGTTTAATTTGTAATATATTTACTACTGAAAATGTACATTGTTCTACATTGCTCTTTCTATTGAAACACATAATTTATTGATCTAAGAAAATCAAGGGAAAACAACTTTATCAAAAAATCAACAACCTGGGAAAAAAAATCAAGTTTCAGTCCGTCGTCCATATATAAATCTACTTTGTTAGCGGTGGGTTTTACATGCGAAATTCTTTGCCATAGTTTGTCACTGCGGATTTAATTTTCTCTGTAAACTTTTTTTATTTTTTTAACACAATTTTTTTGAGTTTCAGCTATTAGTTAGTTTGTTTTTCGCTTAAAAAAAATGTTGTTTCCCCTTGAAGAAAATAAAGTTTATTGTCAATACGACATTGTAAATAATTGCTATGTTATTTATGGTTATAGCTACATAACTGACCTATTTGTCATGTATTCTTGTTAAATTTAATTGATGAATAACATTTCTTGACAAAATGATAGAAGTATAGAAATTTTTATATAAAAATCTTCAAGAAATTTTTCAACATAGATATAATTAAAGAACAATAAATAAAAACATCTACAGCACAACAATAAATTTTACATCTATGCTTGCCTTTTTTCGTATTAAAAAAAGTTTATTGCTTGCAAAATTGTTCTTTTTTATTTTGCAAAATATTAATAGAATTTCTTTTTATTAAAATTTCATTCATCACAATAGACAATGGCAGCAACAAAACGCAATGCTGGATTAACATCTGCAATACCACGACCAATGTTGAATGATGAAGATTTGGTAAATATTTTTTTTTCTTTTAAACTTTTTAAATTCAATGAATAATTTAAATTTTTATCTGCAGAAAACACATGTGTACAAGAAATCTTTGCAAGCACTCATATATCCCATCTCGTCAACAACACCGCATAATTTTACGCCTTACAATGCCACATCGCCAACTTATTGTTACGAATGTGAAGGTGAAAAATATTTGTGTTTTTAAACTAAACTGAGAAAAATCTTCATAACTCACTAAATTTGGAGCTCATAAAGTTACATGTCAAAAATAAAGTAAAATTTTATTACAGCTAGTTAGAATTATGAATGACATAAAGCGCACTTTTTATGCTTCATACATCGCTTTATTGGATTCAATTTTATGACAGTTATAAAGTATTTTTTTCTCTGTGTAGAAACTATAGAATATTTCAATACGTAATTCAACAATTAAAATTTAAATCCAAGAAGTTATCCCTTGAATTGTTTTCTTAGACTGTGTTTACTAACAAAAAAGTTTTGAAGAATTATTAAATTTTTAGTAATTATGTTTTACCTTATAGCTTATGATTCATAATTTCTTCAGAATTAAATAAGAGATATAAACAGTTAAAAATTCATAGCATACAAAAGTTTTAAAAAAGTTTGCACCGACTTTGAAAAATCTTATCAAAAAGATGGTCACAAAATATTTGATAAATTAATTTTCATTTTTTTTTAAATTTTCCATCAGGTTTGCTTTGGGGTATCGCTCGACAAGGTGTCCGATGTACAGAATGTGGAGTGAAATGTCATGAAAAATGCAAAGATCTCCTCAACGCTGACTGTCTGCAAAGTAAGATGAGACTCGTTTGTCCAATTTTTAAAACATTTATGCATTTCTTTATATCTATTTATATATATTGTATATCAAAAAAAGTCAATTTCCTTGTATGTAGGATTTTAATTAATTTCCCTTTGAATTTGCAGTAAATATTAAATATTTTGGTTTTTAAACAGAGTTGTTGAACTACTGACAGTAGCTTTAACTTACTTAGTAGATTATTTGGCAAGACTTTTTTATGCCAATATCTACAAAGTAGTTTATTTTTTCAACAGCTCTGTGTTTGGCTCTATTTAGAACCAAAATAAATGAAAATTTTTTAATTTTTGAATCAGAGTTTTCTATAAAAAAAAACTCATAAATCGAATTTGCTTTCATTTTTTGACAAAAAAGTACACACATGCTAAATTACTTTATTTTATTTAATCTTTGTGTCTATCTATATTTAAAAAGCTTTTTTACTTGAAGCTATCCAAAACACCTACACACACCTGACTGAGTTTAGAAAAATCAATTTAATATGAAAACACTTACTAATTTAAACATAAATAAACTAATTTAAAAATGTATTAAACCTTTTTACAGAATTTATGACTAATGACATTTCTTTATATTATACATTTACATATTTATAATGTTGCTATGCTCATCTTTAGTTTCAAAACTCTTTTTTGAAATGTTTGAGTTTAATCAAATGAAAATAAAAGATTTCGAAGAAAAAATATGATCAATGCTTGGTAATATTTATGCTAAAGACAACTAAAATTCAGTTTTTAGTTCTAAGTTATAATTTATTAAAATAGAATCTAATAATTGTACTTTAAAATAATTTAATTCAAATTCTATCTTCAAAAGATCTTAAGCTATTGATGCTGTAAACACTTTTCGATATCAAAATGTATTTTGATAGATTTATTTAAAGTTTAAGTATTTTGGAAAGTTTAAGAAAATTTTGATTATAATACATCATGTGGTTTTTTCTTAAACTCAAAAATGTATAGAAATAATTACATTTTCAAAAAAAAAGTATTTGGTGTGCCAAGGGAAATATTTTTAATGTAGAGATGTGTCGCAAATAAATTTTTGACTCTCAAGTGCGTCACAAATTAAAAAGGATTGGCCACCACTGTTTTAGTTGAAAACAAAATATCAAAATTCTTTATAAAGTTTATTTATAGTTCAAAGAAAGAATTTCGACTATTTTTGAAATAAACGTCTTTTTAGTCTTGAATCTGAGAGATAAAAGGACTTGAATCGAGCTCGTGTTCGCCTTTCATAAATGATTTGAGATGACATGAGATATAAAATCTTAAACAAATTATTATAGCTGTTATAATTAACTCATTGTCTTAGTGATAAACAAATAAATAAGAATTTCGAAATTTTCAGTTGCCATGAAGACAATTATCTATAATTTTATTATCTTTTTCTATTATCTTAAAAGAGTATTTTTCTATTTTTAAACAATAAATTTCTCTTACTTTTATCAACTTTTTGAATTGTGTAAATATTTCAAGTTTGCATGAGAGACCGAGACCAAAAATAACTTTTTATTTGATTAAACTCAAAATCCTTGTAACTATTTAGAAAATTTAAATTTTATTCTTTATGGAATGCTGTTATAAAAGTCCGATAAAAACTAGTTTTTAGTGATTCATCTTGTAGTTTAAAACAAAAAGAAACACAAATTATGAGCGGATGCAAGAGTAGAGATGAAATTTTCTAAATTCATCATTCTTGTATTCACTGCAACATTCAACTATCACCTCCTTTTTTCCTTCTCATTTCTTGCAAATTAATTTTCATTCAAACAGTTTTTATGTGTCTAAATTTGCTAAATAAATTTTTTACTTTTTTACAAATTCTCGAAAAACAAAAATTTTCGTTAATTTTCTCTCTTTTTAAAAATTTATTTAATTTTGCTGTACAGACAAATTTTCTTATATCTTTCTTGCATTTCTTGCTACTTAAATTTAATTATTTGAAACAAAGTTACATAAAAACTTTTAGATTTATATACACATTAGCTGAGTCGAATTTCATTGAATGAGAAATTTAGCGAGTTGAGTTAATTTGAAGGAAATTAGGTCCGATGTCCTTAGTCGTAGTATGTCTGGCTATGTCATTTTATGAACAATTGGATATTACCGTGTTAATCTTTAGTGTGCTTTGCAGGGGCTGCTGAGAAGAGTTCGAAACATGGTGCCGAGGATAAAGCGCAATCTGTCATGACAGCTATGCAGGAACGCATGAAACAACGTGTCTGTGACAAACCGGAAATATTTGAATTGCTTAGGTAGAGACGAGAATATTTATTTAAATTTTTGTCTGAGTTTTTTTTCCTATTGTGGTGATGATGAAAATTGAAATCTTTTACAATAAGTTTAAAATTATTTAGCAATTTCAATTGAAAACTTTAGTTTTTTGTCGACACAGTTTTAAAATTAAATTGAACTCAAAGGAAGCTTTTTTTATTAATTTTTATTTCGTTTCAAGATTTTGACTTCAGATTTCACAATACAAATTAGAATTTCCACAAATTTCCCTTGAAGCATTTTAAAGAATTTTTATTTGATTAGAAATGCAAATAAATTTTTCTATTAAATTAAAGTTTGATCAAATATTTTTCAACAAAAATGATCAAAATTAAATCTATTTGATTACATAGAGCAAAGATTTTTTAAACTCTACATATTTTTTGCTAAATTTTCAGCTTAAAATAATCAAATTTTTCTTTTTTCGGATTCACCACAATTGTTTTTTCTTTATCCTCTTTCTTCTTTGACTATCTCATTTCCTGCTCTTTATTTACCAAATTTTATTCTCTCTTTTTATTTTCACTTAACCTTTCTCAATTTTCCTTGTGGCATTTATTGAGTCTGCAAATATTTAATTCATTTCTCTCGTGACTGCCACAAGAATATTTTATTTCACTTTCTAATTTTCAACTTAATTTACATTCAAATGTTGACCTGTTATTGACCATTCACGTTCGTTTTTCTTGAACTATTTTTTTACTGAAAAATTGAAAACTTGCAAAAATTTCAACGACATTTAAAATAATCGATAATTATTTAAACACAATTTAGAGCGATATTTTGCTGTGATGAGAAAAGTCATGCCGGTCACATGAAGGCCGTAACACAAAGCGTACTTGACGGGACCAGCAAATGGTCTGCTAAAATTGCCATTACAGGTTTGAAATAAACTATTGAAAAATTTTTTATTTTTGTGTCGCTTTGATGTTGTGAAATTTTTTGTTATTGAAATTTTAATTTTAATTTGTTTTTATAAAATTTAAAAAATGAAACTTTTGATTTATTTTTAAAAATTAGAATTTTCCTAATGAAAAATTAAAAATTGAATTTTTTTAAAAATTCAATTTAAATTATTCAAAATTTTATTCTTTACCTTACTCTCGTGCGAACAATTTCATAAACTCCTTTCTGCCTCATCTTACATTTTCATTGCATCCTCAATTTGAATAACATAAATGATAGCTATTAAGGTGTAAATGTACTCATAAATTTTCTTCTTCCTTTTCTTGCATTCATTCGAAGGTTCTTTTGTACACAATAACATTTCCCTTTCGCCTTTCATCCACCCCAATGATTATCATCAAAACAAAATGGACTAATAAAATCATTTCAGTTTATTATAGAAATGAGTTGCTAAGAAAAATGTTTAAGAAATTGTTACTTTAAGAAAATTCGTTTCTCAGAATTTTACCTTCATTAAAATGTTTATTATCTCTTAATCATGGGTAAAAAATCAACCTAAATAAGAAAAAATAAGAGATGCTCGAGGAAAAATGTTTTTGTTCTTCTAATGAAATCATTTAATTAAAAAGGATTAAGATTGAAAATATGACAGACATTTTTTGAGGTTTGTTTTAAGAGAAAGAAATTATTCTTAGAATGATCTAAAATTAAGATCTTTAATAACTACCAGGGAGAAAATTTTTTAAAAAAATTCATGTTACAGTAGGGATGAAATGTTCATTGATAGAAACCAAAAATACTTTCGTTTGTGAGTCAGGAAATAGTTCTAAAAATCGTTGAATACTTGAAAAATTTATAAATTTTCACAATTTTAGGCATAATATATCATTGATGATTAATTTTAAAGCTATTTGTTGGTAAACAACAAATTTGATCGTTGAAAAATAAATTTAATATTATTTTAAAATAAATTTGTATTGCTTTACTTCTTCAAAGTTTTTTTTTCCATTTATCTTATGAAAATTATCAGACCTTTATGAGCTTTATCAATCACTCATAAATCTGTTTTAATTTAAATTATAAAAATTTTAATTATCAATTTTTCTTCATTATTTCGTCATTTTTAAATCTCAATTAATTATCAAAATAATAAAAATATTCATCATAAAAAAATTTGCATGTGTGTGTCTTTGTGTGATGTGGAAAAATTTTTTATGTAGTCATTTTTTGTTGTTGATGTGTAGAAAAATTATAAAAAAATTTCCTATCTTACTGTGCTATCTGTCAGTAGCTTGTTTTCAGCTCTTTTTTTATTTTCTCTTTTGATTATTTGATGAGTAAAAAAGCAACAGAAAAGTAGCTTGAATGAATGTTACAAAAAAAAGATAAGAAAATTGTGTTGATTTCATATCAGCTCATAAAAAATTTTCTTTTCATTTTAATATATTTTTTATGGTTTAAGTCATCAATCTCAATCTCTTTTAATTTTTTTATCATGATGTTTCAATAATTTTATTTGGTATTAACGATAAAAAATGAAAATAAAAATTATTGTTGTAAAATGTGAATGGCTAAAGACGCTTTGTTGCTGTGTTATGCAAGTCAAAAAAATCCTTCGTCATCGTTACTGGTCAACATATGGAACACACACACAAAAAATCTATCTCTATCTCTACTTTGTGCTTTCTGTGTCTAACATAAATTAAATAATCGTTAAATGTGTTTTTTCTTTCTTTTGTTCGTTTGTTCTTAAATGTGGACTTAATTTTTGTATGTTAAAATTGTAATTGAAATGTGAAGGATGACATTTGCTGTAGATCCAGACAATCATATTGATACTGTTGAACAAGCAAAAGCATCAACTATTGAAGGAACATCCAAGTGGTCCTGCAAGCTCTCTATAACAGGTAGATTTCTTTGATATTTATTAAATTTTATTTTTAAAAAGGTAAAAATTTATTTTTTAAAACATTTTGTGCTAAATGATGTTTCAATAATTTAAAATTTGAATGATTTAAAAATCTTAAACTTGACATAGAAAAGTATTCAATTTTTTACTACTCTTTAACAGTAATAAAATTTCATTTAAAAGAAAAAACTATACTTGTCTTTTCAAAATAAATCTTTGATCTAAAATATAATAAAAGGAATTTTCATAAAAGAATCATAAGAGCAAAATGTCAAGATCAACAAAAGCTCAAGTATAGTGGAGTCAGCAAATGTCGAGTATTAAGCATAAAAATGACTTAAAGAGTATTTATAACTGACATTTAACCTTTCAAGTAATGTAGCGGTTGTTGTCATTGTTGCTCACATGAGGCATAATCTTCCTCATCATACACGTACAAAAAATTGTGAAAAATGACAAAGAAGGAAAAGAGAAGTTAAAAGTGAGGGAAGAAAAACAAATTTAAAAACGAAGTATGTGTGGGAATTATGAAATGTGAAATATTTGAAAAGTATGCGACAAGAATAAAAGACGGAAAAAGGCAAACAAAGTTTGTAACATTTGAATCAAAGATGCTTGAAAAAGGAAGCCATTTTCTGGTATTCAAAAAATTTTTCAAGGTGGAAAAATATTGGTAAACAGGAGAAGTATTACTCAAAAGAAAATTCTTTCTCTTTTATTTCCGAGTTTTATGCTTTCTGTTGGAAATTTTTTTAAGAAAAAAATGAAATATTTCTAAATTGCATGTATTTTGAATATCTGTAAGAAAAATAATTAGATATCTGATAGTTACTTAGTCATAATAACATCAAATAAGCAGAAAAAGAGACGATTTGGTATGTCAATACCGAGCGAAAATCGAATCCGCGTCTTCTGATTGCTGGTCAGGTACTCTTTCACGGTCTCACATATCGGTGGACATCTCAGAGTATGAAAGATTGCTAAGTTAAGCTCTTATCTGCTCAAGTTATTGTTGCTGACAGGATTTACTTCTTATATTCAATAAAAAATATGAAATCAAAATATTGAGAAATTTTTTAATATTTTTTATTCCATCCTGAATGCACGTTAAAAAAAGCTTTATAATTGGCATAAAGTTTGATCTTCCAAAGTCATTTAATCTCGAAAAGAAAAGTAAAATTTTTTATGAAAAAAAGGCTGACTCTTGCAAAAATGAAGAACGAGCAAATAAAATAAATAATAATAATAATAAAAGTTAATAAAATTTTATGAACGTCATAAAGGTCTCTTTTCATGCATTACAAATTGCTTTATAAATTCAAATTTTGTCAGTTTAAAAGATTTTGACCCCTTATGAATTTAGTTTCGTATTAAAAATTAAATTCATTGAAATTTTCCTCTATTCCGTAAATTAAAAAAAAAAGTTATAATTCTTGTGCAATATTTCAAATATCAAAACCAGTGCGGTCATGTTTTTCTTTTCTATAAATTATGCATAAACATCTCATTAAGTGTTTATATATTTAAAATAAAATTTAATTATTTCTATAAGGGAAAATGCAAAAGAATTTCGTTTCAATATTTAAACTAGCAGAAGGAGAAAAAAAAATTATTTTTCTTTCAACCTTCATAAAGAAATTGCATTTCCTTGTTTATTATCCAATTTTCTCCTTCCTAACCAAAGCAATTTCTATAATCATAATATGAGTAAACTAACAGTATTTATAATGAAAATTTGTACACATAACAGCACTAACAGCATCAGAGCTGACTTCATCAAAATTATCACTATTTGCTCTTCTCAGCGAACATTATCGTTGCTCTCAATATATGTGACCTTCAACTTCAGCTTTTTATTACTGACTTGTGTATATAAGAGTGATGATTTTTCATGCATGATAAAGCAGCAATTTTATGAGTTAACAGGAAAAAATAGGGAAAGATGTCATTACAAATGCTATTTAACTTAATGAGAGTCGATAGAAAAAACGATGAGATAAAGTTGGCAATAATTTTAACGGAAATAAACCTTAAAAGAGTAGAAAATTATGAGCAACAGGTGCAGCAAAAATTGTCTATTAAATTAGGTCTTATAGTAGCTTAAAATTAATCTCTTTTAATGCGATTATGCTATGTTTTCTGTGAAATAATTCAACACAGAATCTTGAAAATATGAAGAAGAAATTGACAAATTTTTAATAAAATTTAAGAGCGATTTAAGAAAGAAATAAACTTTCTAAACTTTTTCTTTGAAAGTATTTTTTGCTTTTTACAAGGAGTAAGAACTTCGGTTTAACGTAAACTAATGAAGTTTAACGTGGACTTCTAAGTCCTTGGGTTTTTCAATATATTTCAAAATTTGAAAAAAATCGAAAAAGGTAAAAAAAATTGCTTTTTCTTCTTTCAAAATAAACAAAAAGTTTTCCTATATCAATCAGTCACATTGAAAATAAAGGAAAACAATTTTAAGTTCAATGCGGAATTCGTGACATAAAATTATATTTAATTAAATAATTAACATCACTTTTAATTCACAATTCCTTAAACCAATTTTTTCACAAAACTCAAAGATTTCACTTGAGTTTTTCAAAAGAAAATCAATATTAAAATATTTTCAGAAAGATAAAACAAATTTTTCCTCATTGAAAAATTTCTTCTTA
>JACWBX010000322.1:0-18588 GCA_014622435.1 Polypedilum pembai
TTTCCTTTCGGGAATATTCCCGGGAATTCCCGTTCCCGTTCCCGTTCCCGAAGAAAGTCCGGGAATTCCCGACTTCGGGAATGACTCCATACAAATTCAAACATTTTTGAAAATTTTTGTAGAAATTTTTCAAATTTTTGGTAAATTGAAAATATTTTTATATATTTTCTAAAATAATGAATAAAAACACGATAAAAAACTCAAAATCAGCCATTTTTAGTAGCATTTAAAAAAATTTTTCCAAAAATTTATTTTACTTTAAGTCTTATGAAAGCGATAAAATTATCAGTAATTATTTAGTGAATCATATTAAATATGTAAGAATTCAATGTTTTTAACAACATTTTCAAAAAATTTTGGTGGTTTTCATAATGTTTTTGACTCATTCCCGTTCCCGGAAAACTCAATTCCCAGGAATTGGAAAAAGCCTACTTCGACATATTGTGTATATAATGAATTAGATTGAGTCAATGATGAAATGAAATTGGATTCGATTAAAAGTTTACTAATTTCATTAAGTGAGTGAATGAAAGAACAAGGAAAAGACACATTTTGGAACTAAAAAATTTATTTAGTTCTAAAGACTTTTCTTGAATTTGATATCTCACTTCTTTTCAAAACACATTTAGAAAATGATAAAAACAAAATAATTTAAGTTTCAATTGAATTTTTAAAATTTTATTAAAAGTAATGTTGAAAAAATTTCATTCTTAAACTTTTAATTGAATTTTAGTATTTTTTTAAAGTAAAAGAAGCTGTTTTGTTCAAAATGTAGGTTTCTTCACTTTATAGTATTTCGTTTTAAAACTTTCCTCAAAAAACTACCAAGATTCGAAAGTTTCAAAATTTCAACTAAAAAGTTGTAAAATATTTAGCCGTTAAAATTCAAATCTAGGGGAATGCGTTTATTGATGGAAAGTCCCCTAAGAACTCAGTTTTTTAACGAAAAAAATTGAAGGAAATCCAAGGCCTGAAAACTAGTGCTTTTTCAATCCGAATCCTTCGGGAATTCCCGGACTCAGGAATAAAAATTTTGAAAATTTTTCTATAAACTTTTTAATTTTTTGACAACTGTTTAAAATTTTTTCATATGTTTACTTAAATAATGAACATTATTTAGTGACACAATTTTAAGTGAAATTTACAAAAACCAAATTACAAATTTTTACCCATTTTTTGAACAGCATGAAACATTCTTTTATTTCTTGATATTCAAATTTTTAAAAATGTTAATAATGATTCAGTGTTGTTACACAGGCGACCTGTGATTGCCTGTGATAATATTTACAAAAAAATCCGCTATGGAAATTATAGATGGCGCCTAGATCATTTTGAAGCGCCATCTACAATTTACATAGCGGAATTTTTTGTAACTATTATCACAGGCAATCACAGGCCGCCTGTGTAACAACACTGTAATGATTTTATATTTGAACAATTTTTTCTTTCAATTAACCATCCCAAGTTTTAATATTTTTCCTGTCATATTCACTCAAAAAAAGAAACTTTGAACCTAATAAAGATAAGTTTGTTTCTCTCTCATTTCATTCAAGTTGTCCAAGTATGAACTTAATAATGAATATTTACACATTGTTGATGTGTTGAAGAAAAAATTTCTTTGTTCGACATATCAGATGAGATCAGCAGCAGCATAAGTAAGTTTTATTTTTACATCAAAAACCATAAATATCTCAATATAGAATAACCTTCTCCTCCCTCATTTCAGTATATAAAAATTTTTTTTAATGTGCTGCGTGTTATTTTTCGGTTGTCAGAATTTCTCCAGTACTAAAAGAGAAAAACAACAAAATTCATCTATATACTAGTGACATATAAAAAAAAAAAGTTGTGTGTGTAGAATAAACTTCAGATTCAAGAGAAAATATTGATCTGCGCAAAGAATTGAAATTTTCCATGGAAATTTCGTTCATCTCCATGCCGTGCCTTCTATTCTTATTTATTTTATTATGCACACATACAAACAAACCATAGAATGAGGAAAAATATACAATTTTTCTCGTGTTTGTATGTAATACAATGTAGAAGTATTCTTTAACATGCAAACCCAAATTTTATATATACGTAGAATTCTAATCGACTCTTTTGAATCTAGGTCAAACACAACATTTTACTTCTCCTCTCTCTCTCTCTGTTTTGCTTTATTATCACTTTTTATAGAAATTGAAAAAAAAAAGAAAGAAAACTTTTCACTCGAACTCTAATGTTGTTTGTTGCTATTGCCTATTCATAGGCTTGTATTTCTTTGTTGACTACATTTTACCTTGAGTAGCTAAAAATTCAAATTTTTGAAAATTTTGTAATTTAACGAATTTTCAAATTTTAAAAAAATTTGAATTTTGAAAAAACCGTTAAATTGAAATTTTCAAATTAGATGTTTTTGTTGGACCACTAAGGCTTTTTTTTTTCCTTAAATGCGCAATAATTTTATTACACTTTTTTTTCTTTCTCCTACCGTGACAGCAGTGAAGAAAGGAAATAAATGAAGATGAGAAAACTCCAACTTTGCCTATCTTTCACTCGCTTCCATAAATGATGAAATCTACATTACTATCATCACACACATTCATTTCTCTTCGTTGTTATGAAATTCAAAATTCAATTTTTTCTCTTCTCTTTTTCATCACGTGAAAAATGAGAAAATTTTTTTTTTTTCAATATCAATCTTCGTTTTTACTTACGGAAATGTAATGAATTATAAAAAAATTAATGATTCGATTTGACAATGAAAAATTTAAATTTTTCATCAATACTAAAAAGTCTCAACTGACCGTTATTTTCTTTTTATATTTGAATTGCGCTCTCTTGTCATTTTCCTTAATTTTCCTTTAAAAAATTTCTGAGAAAATTACTAATGTAGTTAAATTTAAAATGCTAAAAAAATCAAATTTAAATTAAAATAATAGAATAAAAATTTTACCGCGTTTTTCTCAAATAAAATTTGAAAATTTTTTTAGCAAAACGTGCAAATTCTAATTCAAACTTTGATTAAAATAACCGTCAACTTTTCAAGTTAAGACCCTCTGGAATCAGTATTGAAAATTTATTTAAATTCATAACAAAATTTTTGTTGAATAAATTTGACCGTTAAAATTTAAAATTTCAAAAAAAATCCGTTAGAGCCATTTTTGAAATAACGTATATTTTTCCATACAAAAAGTAAACATAACTGAGCAAATTCTCTTGAAATTTTAAGAAAAAGTCGGCTTTTTAATCGAGGGAAGACGGTAGTTGCAACTAACTAAATTTTAATCGATTAAAATTTAGTTAAGTTTTAGTTATTTGTAAAACAATTTCGGACTCTGGTAAATTGGAAGAACTTTATCAAAAAATCTAACAAACTAACTAAAAGTTTTTGTTTATTTCATACAAAATTTTTGATTTTCAATGGTTACTCTGTTTTCGCTTTCAAAAGTTGATTCTTCTTGCAAAAAATTCAAACTTTGTTTAATAATTTTAACCGATAAAATTTCAAATTTCAAAAAAATCCGTTAGAATTCATAAATGCAAATTTTGATTAGTAAATTTGACTGTTAACGTTTAAATTTTAAGAAAAGTTTTTTAATAAATTTATCCGTTAAAATCGAATCCAAATTTCAGGAGAAGAAACATGACGCTTTTATTTTTGTTTGTTTTCAACGAAATCAAATAAAAAACAAATTTTTATTTTCTTAACTTCAAATATTTTTGTCTAAAATTTCACATGACACTTGACAGAAAAAATGTTATAAAAGAAATTCCAAGAAATAATCAAAAGAGTGAATGAGAAAGAGAAATGATCAAAGTAAAAAAGGAAAATTTCAATTTCAAAAAAAAAGAAAATTGTCACAAAATGTAATTGAATGTAAAAAAGAAAAAGTTTAAGAAAATTAAATTAAAGAAGAAAAATTTTGTAACTTAGTGCATTTTAGTTAAACCTAAAATCATCAATATGACATTTTAACGATACAAATTTCCTTCGCAGAAATAGAAAAAGAGAGAAAGATCAAGTTATTGTGTAATTTTAATGGAAATAATTATATAGAGAGGTCACAAAGAAGCCATCCCATCATCATTTACTCTCTGCTATCTGTCACTAAGCTACACATCTCGATTTCAATCGACTCCAATCTTCTGAGACTTTTTTTTCTTCTTCACTTGAGCAACGACGAAAACAAAAAAAAACCTCAAAGTTTCAATCTCAATTAAGTTTCTTGTTGCTCGACGTTAAGCCTACCTTTCTCAGACTTCTTTTTTTTTTTTTTTGTGAAATTCATATATCAAAACCAAAAAACTTTTTTTTCTTTCTTTCTTTCTTTTTTGACCTTTTTCCAATTGAATCTTTTTGAAGAAAGAAATAAAGCGCATTTTATTTTGAAATTTAAATTTTGAAAATCCGTTAAAAATTTAAATTTTTGAAAACCGTTAAAATTTTTTTTAGAAATCTCATAAAGCGCATTCACAAGAAGTTTAATAAAAGATGCAAAAAAGATAAAAGAAGCGAAAATGATGAAAAGAAGCAGAATATGACAAAAAAGATGCAAAAAAGTGTTAAAAAGAAGCAAAATAAAAATGTTTTTTGAACAAACCTGTTTTTCCCTTGAGTCCATTTTTTAAATTAAAAATTTCGTTAAAAATTTAAATTTTTAAAAACCGTCAAAAAGTAATTTCTAAATCTTTAAAGACAAAATGAAATTTTTTCAATAAAATTATGCTAAAAATTATGTAAAGAAGCAAAAAACAAACGATGACAAACATTTTTTTTTTTAAATTTCTAATTTTATTTATTTATTTATTTATTTTTTTTTGATAAAAGAAACGTCTTGTTTTACTAAAAGTATCAGCTATACTATCTATTACTATCAAAGCTCAGAATGTTGCATAAAATATTTTTCATTGAAAACTTTGACGAAAGTTTTAAAAAACTAAACGAAAAAAATTATTTTGTCAAAGTTGTTTTTTCAGAGAATTTAACATTTTGACAAATGGCATAAAAAGTAAATTTTTGTAAAAAGAAGCAAAGAAAGCAACAGAAAGTGGAATATTCCATCCTCCTGGTTTTTTCTTTGATCAATTTTTATTTGATAATTTAAATTTTAAAAAGTAATTTTAAAACTTTTTTCAACTCTTGATAAGCAAAACAGAGTAGTCATTGAAATATGTTTTTCCCTTGAGTCTATTTTTTAAATTTAAAAAATCCGTTAAAAATTTAAATTTTTTGAAAACCGTTAAAAAGAAATGAAAGACAAAATGAAATTTTTTCTATAAAATTATGCTAAAAATTACCTTTTACATATATGATGATTAAGATAAAAGCACATTGGTAAAAATCTCCCTGAAAATTGAGATTGAAATAAATCTCTTTCTCTTTTACACTCGAATTTATCTTGAAAGTTTTATCATGATGAAAAAAGAAAGCTTTTGTAGACAAATATAATGGAAAATACTTTAATCTGATAATCTTAATGTATTGTGATATTTGTAGCCATTATTTTAAGCTTTTGAATAGTGTATGAAAGAAAAGAGAGAGCATGGATTTTGTAATTTTTAATATTTAGCTCAAAAGTGATTCAAATGCACGAAATTTGGTTATTACATTAAAATGTAATTTTCAACTCATTCACGAATATTTTTCAAGACATAATTGGATAAATTTGAAAGCATTTTGTCAAACAAAACAAATTTTTCATTTGAAATTTTTAAATTATAAAATTCCGTTATTTTTAAAAATATCAAAACTTTCTCTAACTTCATTACTGTTTCAATCATTTGTTTTATTATCATTTTCAATTCTCATTTAAATTAATCTCCGCTTTTTTTTTTTGTAACGCATTGAATATGAAAATTAAGTACGCAAGTACGATGACATACTTTTTTTCTCATTGACTTTTTTTTGTATTGTTATTATTTTGTATGAATAATGTACGCGCGCACATATGTGCGACATGAACACAATATAAAGAGATTCGGCTATTAAAAAACAGCTATCCATATATCTTTAATGTTAAACAGCGCGCACGACAAACTATTTTTTTTTGAAAAATAATAGAAAATTGTTTTTGTACTAAAATCCAGGCCTAGACATATTTTGCCCTTTTTTTGTACTTTGACACTAGTTTTTCTCTATTAAATTTCCAAAATTCTTTTGTGCAAACACCAAGAAGAGCAATTTGAAACAAAGAGTAATTTGTTGATCTTTCTTTCTCTTTCTTTTGTGTGTTCAAGCCTGAACTAAAATTTAAATTTTAGAAATTACTAACAAAATTTGACTAATTTTTTAATATACTTTTATTTACTTTAATTTAACGGTAATTTGAAATTTAAATTTTGATCAAAGCGCCATCTTTGCAATTTTGGCTGGAAAAATTTTTAACTTTTCTGAAAATTAGTCGAAGTTTTGAAAAAACAGTAAAAACAGCTGTTATTAGCTGTTTCTTTTTTAAAAATTAAATACAACAATAGCTGTTTTTTTTTTTGAAAATCACTGTTTATTTTGTTCATTTGAAAACATAGTTGAAAGCAATTTTTCATGCCAAATTGTTTTTTCGACCATAAAACATTTTCACCACAAAAGTTTTTCACCACAAAAGATTTTCACCTCAAAAGTTTTTCACCATAAAATTTTATTTACTTTTAAAATTTCTAGTAAACAAAAATTAGTGAAATAAATTTTCATAATATTTAAACACAAATACTTGATGAAATCAATTGAAATTATTAGAAATCGAATAAATATCGAGAAAACTGTCTATATACAACATAGTGAAAGTAGTTTGAACAGAATTTGAAGTGAAAATAGAGTTCTACATTTTGTAAACAAAAATTTAATTAGTGAAACAAATTTTTGCAAATTTCATTAGTAATACTCCTTAAAATGATTTTAAATTGGTAGAAATCGAACGAATATGAAAAGAACTGTCTATATACAATAAATTAGAATCGATTTGTACAGAATTTAAAGTAAAAATTGAAAAAACAAAATATTTCAAATTTCGCAGCTTTTTAAATCCAAAATTTTCTATTATTTCTTATTATGAGTTAAAAAAGAAAAGAAAGCAACATAGATAGAGTCCAAACACACACGCACAATTTGTCACAAAGAAATGTGACATGAAATAAACATTATGGAAGTGAATAAATTATGACTCGTCGTCGACTGAGAGCACATGAATGTTTGATTTCCATTCATCATTTAGGCTCATTTGATATTTTATTCATTGCATGAAATAGCAAATGAATTTAAATTCTATGTAGGTTAATTGATTCTAACATAATTTCTACTTATACATAACTTTCTGCAGTTTTTACATTGTATTTAAATTTTATTACAAAATATGAAGAAGAATGAGGAAGTTTAAGCTTTATTTTAGTATCATAATTCATCTTCCATGCGGGGAAGTCAAAGAAACTTTTTCTACAATCTTTTTTGGTTTTTCATGTTTGACCACACGATTTCTGTTGATTGTTTATGGATTGTACGCATTGTATTAATTTTTAAAGCCATACAAACTTACTGTTAACGTGGTCAAATGAAATTATTTGACAATATCATGAAACTCAAACTTTGTTGTTTAAGGAAAGTTTTATGAAATAAATGATTGAAGTTTCTAGTTTAAAAAAACTTAAAACTCTCTAAACTTCTATTTTGACATTAATTAAGAATTTCAAAGTTGTTAAAACAAGAGTAGAAGCTTAAAATTTTGATTTTATTTGAATTTTTTCTAATTTTGTTTACAAAATATTTTACTGTTATAACTGTTATAAATTGAAATTTTTAAATTTGTCATAACTGTTATAAATTATTTTATTTACAGGGGGATAGACACGGTGGCAAAGTGGCAAAATTTTATTAGAAAAGTGGCAAAAGTGACAAACGTTTTTGCCACCGTGTCCATCCCCCTGGCGATAATTAAACATTGTTGAAACGTTTTGTTATAGATGGCGCTAAAGAGCGATTCTGAAGTTTTTTTGTAATTTTTCTTACAATTGAAATTTCTCTTTAAACTTATTCTTAAAACTTAAACTCACAAAAGACATGTTTTGTGATAAAATTTTTTAAATAATAATAATCAAAGCAAAAAACTCATTGATTTTTATTCGCGTTGGCAACTTACGTTTAACAAAACCCTTTGTACCTAGGGTTCGGAAACTCAAACTCAAAATCTTTACTCAACTCAAAAACTCAATTCATTAAGTTCAAAATATTTTGAGATTGAGTTTCCGAACCCTATTTTCAACAATTGTTTAGCCAAAGCCTGAGAAATCTTTGTTTACATTTTTATTTTTTGTTAAAATCTAAAATTCTAAAGATAAATCTTCACAAATAAAGACTTAGTTTTTACTAAATAAAATAAATGTAAATCAACTAAAATCTCAGTCTAAAGAAGCTTATTGAAGAAAATTTGAAATTAAAAAAAATAAAAATTACCAAAATTGATAGTCAAAATTTCTCAGATCTTTTGTTTTGCGAAAGAACAATACAATACAAAGTTTTTCGTAAAATATCGAGTTTTAAGCCATTTATACTAGTCATATTTGATATCAAAATAAAGAAAATGATCACAATTAACAAATTAAATGTTCCTAAACATAGAAAAATAAAGAGAAATCGAGAAACTTACGGAAATAAAATAACAACAAAAATCGATTTTAGCGCCCTCTATAACTGAAACATTTCAATCTTATTTTAAAATCGTTCAAAACAAAGTTATTAAGCTACTGATCCGTAGCCATTAGCCAAAATCTACTGTAGAAAGTAGTCAAAAGCTACAAAGTTACTCTGATTCAAAAGTTAAAATCAAACAAATGTTGACTTGTTTGTCCATTGAATCATAGACGGCTTTGAATGATGTAAGCAATAATTATTTTTGAGATTAAAACTGAGAGCTATTTCATTAAATTTAAATGTTCTAATAATTTTCTCTCATGTTTCTATTTTCAATTCATTCCAATGCATTTTATGTTTACTTCATACAAGGCAAAATAACTTGATGACAGCCCTGAATTTGTGCTCTTGTAAATAATTCTCATTCTCTCAAGCATACATACAAATGCATAAAAATACATGCTATATGCACTTTTCCCCCTTCATGTAAAAGCAACAATTTCTCTCTCTCTCTCTCTTTCTCTTCTTTTATTCTTCTTTCGATTCTGTTCCTAAACAATAAATTCACGTGTCTCATAGTTCAATGACCTTTCAATATGCTATATAGAGTGAGCAACAAAGTTCCATTACATTACATGTGGAAATTGTCTTCTCTCTCTCTCACTCTTACTCTGTCATTCTATATTTACTCACAAACTAAGAGATAACTTCATCATCATGATCTAAGATTTAAAAATTTTAAAAAAAAATTTCTCTTTGAAAAAGCTTGTAATTTTCCTCAAAAAAAATCTCAAAAATGAAAGGAAATGATTAGATTTTACTTTACTTTCTTTCCTCTAACAACAATGGTTAATGTTGGCTATCTTGACTGAAAATTGGGCTCTTACGATTCTCATGAAATAAAATTTCTTTCTTTCATTAATCATTGTTTTTTCTTGATAGCTCTTTTTTCTTGTTTCCCTCTTCTTTTTTTCTTATTTTGTGATCTTGATAAGATTTTACTTGGGAGAGAAAGAAAAATATAGAAATTTTTAACCGTTATAATTTGAATTTTTCTATGTTATTTGATAGAATTCTATGTTATTTATCGAAAATTTTGTTCGAAATGTAAACAAAGTAAAATGTTGAATCAAAATTAATTTAAATTGCAAAAGTAAAGACAAATTGAACAGTTGAAAGTGCTTTAAGTTGTTATTAAAGTTTATCATTAATAAAATAAGGTGTTTTTTGATAGAATTTTGTGTCATTTATTGAAATTTTCATTCAAAATGTAAACAAAGGAAAAATTAAACCAAATTGATTTAAATTGCAAAAGTAAAGACAAATTGTATAGTTAAAAGTGGTCTAACATACTATTTAGATCTATATACATTAAAAGAGGATGTTTTTGATAAAATTCTGTGTTATTTATTGAACTTTTTAATCAAAATGTAAACAAAGGAAAATATTAAGCCATATTGATTTAATAAAACATCAAATTTACAAAAGTAGTGACAAATTAAACAGATAAAAGTGAGTATATAAGTTAAACAGATGTGGGTAAGTAACTTGTCGACTTAACTTACTCGACTGAGAAAATGTCATAAGTCGAGTAAAATATTTTACGATTTTTACTCGAGTAAATTTAATCGACTTTTACTTACTCATCGACTTCTGGCTCTGGTCTAACATACTATTAAGGTCTATATCCAAATAACGTTTGATTTCATATCAAAATAAAACAAATTTTTGAAAAACAAAATTGATTTGTTAAAATATTAAAATTGCAAAAGTTAAGACAAATTGAACAGTTAAAATTGCTTTAATTTGCTATCAAAGACTTGAAACAACAAAATTGTAACCCAAGTAGTAAATTTAAAAGAGATAAGAGTTCAAAAAATTTAACCAAAACAACATGTAAGTTTAAGAAAGTGCTCGTGAATAAAAATATTAATTTTAGTGGAAAATGAACAAATTAATTGAAATATTTTAATTTGTTTGAGTGCTTAAATGTTCAATGAATTAAAATATTATGGAATTTAAGTAAATGAACCTAGTTTAAGTGTAAAAATTGTTAAAATTTTTTTTTGTTTATGAATTTAAAATATTCTTGAGAATTAAACTAAATTATATTTTCACATGTTACTAAATAAGGTTTGATTTTATAATAAAATAATTTCTTAAGCAACTCATTATTATTGTTATATTTTTCATTACAGCTGTAAAACAGTGAGCAGCATAAAAGAGAGAGAGAGAGAGAGAGAGAAAAAGTCGGGCGTAATTGTAAGCTATGGTTTGATTTCATATACACACGATGACCTCAATTTTCTTCAGTTTCTTCATCACACTAAAAAAAAAAACTTCTTTTATTCAAACCAAAATTCAACTCATCATCATCATAAACGTAGCACTGGCTCCCTCACTCGATGAAAAAAGAAACATACAGAAGAAGAGAAAAAAAATTTCTTATACATATTATACACATAGCACAACGCTAAGCGTTTGTTGCTCAGAAACGTTTTAGTCTTCGTGCAGTGCAGTTGTGTCTTTACAGTTGTTCCTCAATATTAATTTTTTCTCTCTTTTTTTATTTCTCTCTCTTATAAAAATAAAGTGTAGTAAAATAGTGAGTGTAAATAAGTCAATTAAAATATTAATTTTTTCTCTCTTTTATTATTTGTGTAAATTGTGATAATTAAGTTTTGTTGTGTATTTTATGATAATCAAAGAAGAAAAAAATTATCTTATTGCAAAGTGCAAGTAATTTAAATGACCTCAATTTTTTTGATGCAGAGTACAAAGAAGAAAGAAAGAAAGAAAGAAAATTTTTCAAATTAGGTCAAAGCTGGGAGTCGAAGTAAGAAACTCTAAGAAAAAAAAAAAAATACTGAAGCGCATGACTGCACCTTCAGTTGGGGATAGAGAAGGGAGTAGCATGATTTATGCTGATCATTAATCGATCCAAAAACAACAAACGAACGCATTTTTCATTCTCTCGAGTTCAATTTTGTCCCAAAAATATGTTATTAATTAACATACAATAGTAAATTTTCCCCCTCCTCGTTTCATTAACGAATTTTTTTTTTCTCTCTCTCTTTTGCTTGCTTATGTTCAGTTTCTTCATCACCCTGTGTATATAGATATTTGCCCCACTTTTACTGCAAAGAGTGAGAGAATGACGAAATCGCTTCTTCTTCTTCTTCTTCTTCTTTCTACTAACACACATTTACGTATACATTGAGCACATGCCAAACATACTCATACACATATTATTTCCCCTACCATTCATTTCTCAACTTCGGCTGCGATGTCTTATATACCCGAAATTGTTGTGTTCGCGTGTACATAAGAGCTCGAATAAAAAAAAAAATTTCCGTAATATTTTTCTGTGAAAAAATTCTTTCAGTTTATTCGTCATTCGCAAAGTCGTCGCGAAAGTTGTGATTCCGTTTTGTTCTGTTAAAAAATAAAAAAAAATTAATTTTTTTTATATTCATTTTTCTCTTGCTATTGCTGTTTGCTACAAAAATAATTTTTAAGTGCTTAAATATAGTGAAAGAAAAATTTAACAAAGAAAAAAATTTTTAAAAATTTTTTAAGTGTGCTGCTGCTGCTGGAAAAATTTGAATTTTTTTTTCCTTCTTTTTTATTCTCTTCTTCAAAAGTATTGCGTAATTCTTCTTTTTAATTCACTCAATTCGACCCAATTTTTTTTCTTCCTTCTCTTTCTCTCCCTGTTCTTCATGATATATAAATTTTTTTTTTCTCTTCTTTTTCATACTTCCGCAATGTTAGAAAAAAAACGCCATTTTGTTTTTTTTCTTCTTTCTTCTTCTTTGTTTC
Source organism: Polypedilum pembai (assembly GCA_014622435.1). Lineage (NCBI taxonomy): Eukaryota > Metazoa > Arthropoda > Insecta > Diptera > Chironomidae > Polypedilum > Polypedilum pembai. The sequence goes on from JACWBX010000322.1 coordinate 12,425, forward strand.
ATTCTCTTCTAAGTGAATTAATTAAATTTTTGTTTAGTGAACATTTGGGGAATTAAATTATTATCAAAGTATGAAGAAAAGTGAAGCCACATGTTAAAATTGATTTTTTTTATTTCTCTTTTTGCTTGTTAACAAAGCAAGCAATGCAAAGCAAAGAAGAAGAAGAAGAAAAAAATGAATTGTCTTTCATAGCACACAAAACTAATTTCGTCATGTGATTCATCACTGACTGACTTTGAAAGTGGTTTCTTTAATTAATTAACTATAAGCAAGCGAGAGAAAGAAAAAGAAATTTCACAATATCTTGCAACAATGTAAAGTTTAATTTAGGTCAATAACATTCCGCCAAAAAATAACTCAAAAGAGCTTGATAAAATTTTAAAATTAAAAAAAGTTCAAAGTGTTCATTTTTATTAGATGATTGCGTAATTAAAAAAAAAAAAACGCACGATGAAAAGAGAAAAAATGTATATATACATGAGGAGATGTGGAAACTATAAAGTGCTGTTTTATTTTTAGTTATATGTGTGCTTATTGGTGTTTTTAGCTGGTGAAATATGATTTTTATTTCATCATCATCGTTTGAAGCTGCTGCTGCTGCTGCTAGTAAAAAGCTTAATGAGGAAAACATAAATTTGAGTCAATTATGCAGCAGATCGCTATCGCTTGTGGGAGCGAGATTGAGGCTAGACTGTTGGATGCTTTTTTAACTTTTTTTGAAAGCCATTTCACATGTCTCAAGTCAGTCTTTTTCTCTCTCCTATCAGCGTAGTAAAGTCAACATAAAAAATTAAAAAAAACTTCAATTCCATGGCCAATTGCATATGTGTGAGAAGGAAAAAAAGAAAAAAAAGACAAAAGGTCTCTAAGCCAGCGTGACATGAATAAATTCTCTCACACACATTCAACATCAAAATCAGTTTTCTAACGTTTTCTCTCTTTCTATCTTTGCTTCTCTTTCATCATCATCGTGGCCTACATTTTTTTTTTTTATATTCATTTCAAAACTTGTGCTACTTGCGAGAGTCATAATTTTTCTTTTACAGTTTTATTTGAATGAAGCTTAGGTTAGATTTTAAATATTAAATCATTAAAGCAATAAATTTGACATCATTTTTCTTCCTCTTTCTCACTCTTTGTATTTGATGTCAACGAGTTTGTTATTTACTATCATCTGTCACTCACTTACTTGTTGTTTACTTCAAATCTGACTTTATTGGAATTTGTTTGTTTTCGTTTTGTTGTAGAATATTTTAGAAAGAAAGAAAAAATTGGCAAAAAAAGAATTGAATTAAAATCTTCATATTATAACAAAAACAAGTCAAAATCTTTTAATCTTTCATTTTAACTTACTTTAATTGACAGGTTTGAGTATTAATTTTAATGATTTTTATGATAAATTTCTTTGTTTTTCTCCAGGGCAGTTCAACTGAAATTTAATTTCCGTTAAATTTTTCAAAATTTAAATTTTTACTAAAGCAAAGCTTTGACAAAAAAATTAATTTTATTTAAAATTGAACTAACTAATGAATTCCTAAGTTTCAATCAGTGTTTTTACACATTATCTGTGATAATATTTACAAAAAATTCCGCTATAGAAATTGTAGATGGCGCTTCAAAAACGATTTAAGCGACATCTACAATTTCCATAGCGGATTTTTTAGCGCATTTTCCTTCATATAAAGAAAAAATACGCTATTGTTTGTAAATATTATCACAGGCATTCTAGACCGTTTGTGAAAAAACACTAGTTTCAATTGCATTTGTGCATTTTAATTGATTTAAAATGAATTCTTTATTGAATTATAAATAACGGTAATTTAGGGAAATTAAAAGCGACGCGTAAATTCAAAAAATTAAAGATCATAACGGTTCTTTAGGACTTTTTAAAAGTTTTCGTTAGAGTCCAAAATAGTTTTTAATTTAGCTTCGATTAACTTAATTTAGTCATTTAGTATTTAATTTTTAACATAGCCCAAAATCGACTAAAAAATTAAATGCTAATTCGTCTTAATTTAGTCGACTTACGTACAAATTTTTTCAGTCGATTTCAAGCTCTGAAATTAAATTAATCAAAAATCAATTTTGAACTCTGATTTTCGTAAACAATAATAAAAAATATTTTTCAACAATTCAATTTTTGAATAATTTATTTTGACAACCTTGGTCAACAAGAAACAGAAAAAAAAAAAAATTTATTCGCATATTATTCTTTTGCAGGGTGCGACCATTATTAATGTCTCTGTTTAGCTATGAATTATGCAAAAAGGAAAAATTTAGAAGAAAAAAAATTAGAAAACAGCATGCAATAGCAAAGAGTGTGAGAGAACGCTAGCACGCCTACGCAATGCTTCCATTCTTTTACTATACACCATTCCACCATCACTAACATACACATACACATTGAAGGAAGAAAAAAAAAAGATATTTGAACACTTTTGTGTATGAGAGTGAATGAGATAGCGCGATGAATTAGAGAATGAGAGAGAAAATACAAATTTTTTAGTTCTGACAAAATTTGACTTTAACAAAAATTAAATTCACTTCAAAAGTTGTTTTTCAGCAAATATTTAATATAAATTTATATTTAAAGTTTGACAAAGTTTAAATTTTGTTGAATTTTAGTTCACTTTTTACTCATTTGTTCAATTTTTTTTCTCTCTCAAAGCACACACCCTAAAAAAACGCATGAAAAAAAAAAGTTTAGTTATATGTGTGTATACAAAGAAATGCCAAATGCTACCCCATAATTCCTCTTTCTTCTAAAAGAAACTTTTCTTGGCATCATTTGAAATAGTTTTTACACAAAAAGACAAAACAAAATTTTTGTTCATAAGAAAAATCGATGAAATTTTTATTTTGAATCCCTGGTGGACCAAACAGGATTTTTTCCGTTAAATTTTTCGAAATTTGAATTGAAATTTTAACAATTTCCCCTAAAAAATTGATAAAAATTCACGAAATTTTTTAAAATTAAAATATCCGTTACGAAATAAACGAATTTTTGTTTCAACATTTTGACATAAATTAAAATAAATATCAATAAATTAGTGTTCAAAATGAATAAAAAAACATTGATTCAATCAATATTTAACTAAATGAAGATAAATAATTTCGATAAATAAAAGATTTTGAATTTCAATTTGTTCGCATGTTTTTAACGGAAATTCTTAATTCAAATAAAGTACCAAAACGGTCTGTTTGGTCCCCCAGGTTTGAATAAAATCAGAGTCCAAAATTATTTGCGATTAACTAAAGTTTGCAACTAAATTTTATTCGATTAAAATTTTCAACCAAAATTTAGTTGACTAAAAATTTTATTTGATTTTTGATTGAAAAATTTAATCGAATAAAATTTAGTTGAATCCTGGGAGGCCAGACAGAATTTTTATCAGTTAAATTTTTCAAAATTTAAACCAAATTTTTTGCTACTTCCCCTAAAAAACTAGAACAATTTTTTGAATTTCATTTGACCGTTATATTAAAGCATTTTATAAAAATATTTTGACAGAAATTTAGAAATTTGAAAAATGCTCGCCAATTCAAAATAACCATCATAACGGTTTGTATGGCCCCCCAGGAGTTGAATTTAGTTAGTTACAACTAAATATTTTTTTAAATCAAAGCAAGCAAACCTTTTTTCTTAGAAAAAAAATTCTTTAATTAATTAGCAAAGTATTTCTTCTCAACCTGATGTGAATCTCAAATTTCCTTTTAAAAAATACAAAAAATCATCCGCCATAGTCTGTCTAATATATAAAAGATTGAATATGTGTGAGATTCTTCTTATTAAAGGCACTTTGCATGTTTCATTTTATTTCATCATTTTTTCCGCTCAAATCAAGGTCTGAGAACTCTTTTTGCTTACTATGATTAAATTTTGACTCGATTTTATATTTTTTTATCAAAATCTCAATTTTTCTATCATGATCTTCACTTTTTGTGATTGATTTTTTGCTTTTATAAGTAAACAAGTGATTGTTCATTAAAATATCTGGCTAAACATGCCTAGTTTACAAAATTTAGGATCAAAAATTTTTAAAAGAGTTCTCAGGCCTTGGCTCAATTTTATATCCTTTGTGTGTGTGTGTGTAAATTTCAATTTAATTTCTTCTTCTATTTCTTATGAAGAGAAAATAGTTTTTTTTAGTTTAGTGAAGAAATTCATTTATCATATTTTGCTCAATGTCTTCTCTCTCTTTCTCTCTTACTCTGAAATTGCGGAATTTTTTTTTTCTTTTTTGTTCTTCTTTTCTTCTCTCATGTATTTATTATATTCACCATTACCAAAAAAAATATTTTTTATATATATGATAAACAGTTAAAAGTTTATGAAGCAACTTGAACGCATTTTTAAAAAATTTTTATGTACAATTTTTATTGACAGAGCAGAGTTGTTAAGCTACTAGTTTGTAGTCAGTATCCAAAATCTACTGTAGGAAGTAGCCAAAAACTACTAAAAAAATTCTAGTTTTACAATTCTATCTAAGAATTTTATTAAATTTAACGGAAAAATAATATTGACGAAAGATTTTGAATTTTCGTTTTTCTTTCGTTAATTTTCGTCAATATTTGTAAACAAAATTTTTTTTTTAGCTCTTCAACTAAGAAGGTTACTTTAAAATGAGACTGAAGAATTGTTCTGAATTCATAATAAGAGTCAAGATGTTGAAATTATAAAAAAATTAAATAACTTTTACTTTGACTTCTTTCATTAATTTTTCGTTTTATTTAAGAGTCAAGGGAAAAATAAATTTGACGAAAAACCGAGGCTTGATAATTCTTTTGATTTTTGTTGATGTCAAATTTTCTTAAATGAGCCTCTTTAGGTTGCATATTTAAGTGAATTAACACTTATTTAGTCATAAATATTAAAAATCAGCTTTTGATTGTGAAGATTTATCTTTAAAAATAGAGTTTTTTTACAAAAATCGAAAATGTAAATAAAAATAAACATAGTAAACATAAACAGTTCACAGGCCTTACGAAAAACAATGAAATTTTACAAAATGAGAAAGCTTTTCAAATTTTCTCAACTATTTCAGCATTTTTGTTCTAAATATGCATTCAAAACAATTTTTTAACTTCATTTTGAAGTAATCTTAGTAGTATAAAAGCTGAGAAGATTACTTAAATGCAATTTTGTGAAAATTTCGTTTACAAATATTAACGAAAAAAAAGTTCTAAAAATCTTTCATCAAAGTTTTCCACTCGTTTTAACATGAAGTTAGCTGTAAATTAAAATTTGAAATTTATTTTTCCGTTAAATTTAAATCATACTAAGTGTTAATTGCTCAACTATGAAACGTAAGACACTAACATAACTTTTGAATCTTTGTAAGACAAAGTGCTTTACTTTAAACTACATTTCAAAAATATTCTTTTTTCAAACATTCACGATATGAGGTATAAATAAGTTTTTTTATATATAAATACAGAGAAATTTTTTAGCTTGTTACTATGCTGTAGTCGTGAAATGTTTGTACTCCTTACAATGTGTATTTAAGCGTTATAGCACATTTTTTTTTTTTATATTTCGGGGCAGCATACATATATTTATTATTGAACGAGAGAGAATGTTTGAAGTGAATCTATAGAGCGCGCTATTTATTTGAAAAAAAAGTGTAGAAAAAGAGAGAGAGAAAAAGAACTTTATACGCATAAAATGTGAATATTTTCTCTTTTTCCGAACGAACGACCTAAAAATATCCACACACAATGAAAATTGATCGATGTTTAAATAAATTTATTTATTTTCCTTCCACAACTTTTTTTTCAGATGTCATTTTTAGCGCATTTTTGTATAGAAAATGCAGCTTATAAGTTGACTTTGGCTGGCTGGGTGACCTCTGAAATCTCGAAAATTATAATAGCTAGAGACTTGCGGTTTTTTGTGTTCGATTTGTGCTATTGAGTTATTGTGACGAAACATAGTTAGAAAGCTGTCACTGGTAGCAGAACTCGGGAAATTACGAAATGAAATTTCCATATTGAAAAATGTAAACAAAAAATTTTTTCGTCGATTACTAAGATTTTTTCCTCGACGCGTTTTTTCCGCATCTTTTTTGAATTTGAATTTGACTTGACCGTTAATTTCAGATCAATTTATTTTGGTAAAAATGAAATTTAAAAAATAAGTCAATTAAATTCATTCGACTAAATTT
>JACWBX010000323.1:0-25494 GCA_014622435.1 Polypedilum pembai
ACTCTGGACGAAAATTTTTCAAGGGAACGGTACAATGGTCACCATAAAAAAGTGCATTGGAACGAGAGCCCTTGATAAACAGATTAATTCAGAGAAAGTTAGGTAACGAGTCTTCATAATTGCATACTGTAATGTGTCCAGAGATGGAATAAAAATATATCGAGCTAGTGGTTGCACTTGATGGTCTAATAATGGCGCTGAGCTCCCTAGCGAAAGGGTTTATGGGAAGGGAAAATCTTGACTTCATCAATTTGTCCAAACCTAATTAATGCTTGGTTCAATGATAAGTCATGAGACATGTATGTACCTTTAGTCAATTATTAATGTTCCTCGATATAAGAAAAGTTACTAAACATTTAATACAGGCTTCATTTTCCATCATTTCAGCTTAAAACTTGAATTATTTTGATTTGATACTTTAAAATTTATTTTCAAAAATGTGTTTTGAAAATTTAGAAAATTCAAAATTTTTTCGAAAAGGGATGTGGAAAAAATGTTTGAATGTTTTTTCGACGGCCAAAATTGCGAATAAAACTACCAGAATTCTAACTATTGTAATTTTTGAGATCTCAATCGTCCAACTAGACAGTCAGACAAAGTAAATAAAATGCAATTTCTTTACCAAAAATACGCTAAAAAACCCAGGAGTAGACACACGTTGCTCTTTTTTGTTCTTTCTTGCTCTACCTTGATAAAAACTGCAACTTGTTGATTCAAAGTAGTGTTTGGCTCTTGCATGCATACTTGACTGGAATTTTTGTACAACTTGCATGATCAAGTTGACTTACTCAAAATTAAATCTAAATGAATTAGAGAAATTTTTAAAAAACTTTTATTTTTATACTGAAAAAGATTTTTAACTTGATGAAAATTTTCTAGTTTTCGAAACTTGCATGAATTACTTGACTTATTTACTTGCATGCAAGTTGACTTACTGAAAAAATATCTCCAATCAAGTACAACATAAGGAAAATTTTACATGCCTACATGATGACAAAAATCATTTTAAAGAAACTTGAAGTCCCTAATTATTGCAATTTTCGATATTTCAGTTGCCAAATCAGTAAAAGTGAATAAAATGTAAATTTCTTTACCAAAAATACGCTAAAAAACTTGTTGATTTTAATAAACAAAAAAAAAAAAAGTTTGAACTCTATGGCAAAAATTATTAAGTTGTGTGTGACATTTATATGAATGAAAATTATAAATAACAGTAAAAAATCATTTTCTACTTTTTCTAGCTAAAAATATTTCCCGAGGCTTCACGTATTCCAATTTACACATATTTAGGTGTTCCATATGCAAGTCCACCAATTGGTAAAAATCGTTTTATTGTGCCACAATCACAACAGCCATGGAATCGAACTTATTATGCACGTGATTATAAGCCAGTTTGTCCACAACTTGAAAGTTTATTAGAACAAGGTGAAAGTCGTTACAGAAGAACATCAGAAGATTGTCTTTATTTGAATCTTTGGGTGCCTGAAACAGCTATGAAAATTGGCGGTTTTCCTATTTTAATTGTTCTCACAGGCGAAGATTCTCATGATTGGTCAGCAAATAGAATTTCAGGACTTGACATTGCAGCTGAAGGTGTAATTGTTGTCACAATTCAATATCGATCAAATGTTTTTGGTTGGCTTTCGCTCGATCATAATCTAAGTCCAGGTAATCTCGGTTTAATGGATCAACTCATGGCATTTGAATGGATTGACGAAAACATTAGTAAATTTGGCGGTGACATGAAAAACGTCACGCTGCTTGGTCATGGTTCGATGGGCACATTCAACAGTTTTTATCATCTATTGTCACCAAAAACTAAACGTATGTATGCTAGATTGTCATCTGTAAAAAAATTTATTGTAGGTTTCAAAGCTTACTTGACTTGTTTTTGTGCAAGTTGACAGTCAAGTTGACAATTTTATGTATGTCAACTTGACTTAAAAAAATTGTTAACTTTAATTTAATTTAACCAAAATTATGTCATAAAAGCTGGCTTAGTAAAAAATGACAACTTGCAAAAAATTATTTTCACTTGCATGCAACTTGACTTAACAGTAAAAGTCAAGTTGCACAAAAATATGTCAAGTAGATACTTGACTAACTCTAATATTTGATTTTCCTCATTCCTTACTTGAACACAACAAATTGCATGCAAGTTTTATGTATTTCAACTTGACTTAAAAATTTTTCAACTTGCACAAAAAATATGTCAAGTAACTACTTGACTAGCTTTAATATTTAATTTTCCTCACTCTAGGCATCTTTTCAAAAGCAATATTAATGTCAGGAAGTCTTTTCCCACCAACACCAATGAATCATGATGCATCAAATGATTTTATTCGATTACTAACTTGTGATTCAGCTGACTTCAATATCATGCTAAAATGTTTACAATCAAAAAGCTTTGAAGAATTAATGAAAGCATATGAGAGCATTGTGAGAAATGAAAAACGATCAAATCGTTATTTTGGGCCTTTAGTTGATGATTTCATAACTGACATTGACAATCGAGTATTTTTGGGCGATCCATTTAAGCTCATTACTGAGTTTAATTACACAATTGATGTGCCGATTTTGATTGGAATAACAAGCAATGAAGGTGCCTTAGTTGATGGTTTGTTTTTGTCTGCTGCTTTTATTTATTGTTTGTGAGTGATTTATATTTATTTTTTGTTGTTATTGCAGAAATGTGGTTGAGTTATGGCAAAGAAGGTTATCGAAAATTTAGGAATTATATTGAAGAAATTGTTGTTCCTAATATGCTTAAAAAATCTCAATTTGAATATTATAATAAAAGACAGGTAAGAGAGAAAATTTTACTATTTTAACAAAATTTTTAAGATTTCAAAACTGATAAAAAATTGAATTTCTTAAAAATTGTTAAAAATTTAAAACTTAGAAAACCGTTAAGAATTTGAAATTTAAAAAGCCGTTAAAATTTTTATTTTCAAAAAACTGTTAAATTTTAAACTTTCAACAACGTAAAAAATTCAAAATTCTGAATTTGAATTTTAAAAAATTTTTAATTACTAAAAACCGTAAAAATTTAAAACTCAGAAAATCGGTAAAAATCTAAATTTTCAAAAACTTAAAAATTTAAATTTAAATCACTAAAAAACCGTTAAAATTTTAATTTTTAAAGAAATTGTTGAAAAATAAATTACTAAAAACCATTAAAACTTTTTAATTTCTAATTTAACAGTTTTGAAAAATTTCAAACACTTCAAACATTTAAAATCTTAAAAATCGTTGAAAATTTTTCAATTAGTAAAAAACCGTTATAAATTTGAATTTTTCAAAACCGTTAAAAAGTTTTATTTCTAGTTTCAAAAATTTAAATCTTTTCAAATCATCAAAAATTTAAATTTCTAAAAAATGCTAAAAATTCAAACTGTTAAAAATGTAAATTCGAAAAAACCGTTAAAAAAATTTAAATTTCAAAATTTCGTTAAAAATTCAATTTTATTTTAACAGATAAGAGAAGCAATAAATTGGCACTATTTTCAACCATATCCAAAAACAACATCACATCTCCTCAATTCACTTATCAAGCTATCAACTGAAATTGCATTTGAACTTCCTCTTTTCAAAACAATCGAATTGTTGACAACGCCAATTGAGCTTAAATCAACACAGAGCATTGTTAATAGTGAAAATAATTTCTCAACAAATGAGCATGAAAATGGCAAAGCAGTTGAAATCAAAACATTTCATAGCGGAAAACAAATTGATGGAAGACAAAAGAGTGCGAGCAATAATTTATATGTTTACGTTTTTCATCATTCAAATGCGATGGACATGCGAGGCTCGATAAATTATTTTGGCGGTTTGTTAGACTTCTTTTTGTTTGTTAGATTTTTTAATGATGAAAATTATTTTTTTTTTATAGGTGCACAACATAGCTCAGATTTACCATTTCTATTTGGTCCAAGTCTTTTTAAGCAAATTAGTCGACGACGATTGTCACAAACTGAAGAGAAATTGTGTAAAAAATTTAAACAATTATTTGGTGATTTTATCAAAACTGGGTAAGAAATTTAAAAAAAAAAATTTTAATGAGCTGCTTTAACAGTTATTTTTTGACAGAAATCCCACACCAGATCGTTTATTTGACTCTTGGCATTCATACAACTCAAATACAAAATATATTAAAATTCTTGGCACTAAAATTGACAATCTTTTGCATAATCGAATTCTTAAAGATTCTTCATTTGAACAAAACCATGAAAAAATTGATGACATGCTTTCGGCAGACACTGAAGAAAAATTACAAGTTGTTTCGAATGATGCAGCAAGTCATCAATATAATCCATATCATTTGAGTAGTGTAAATCATGGTTATGATGAAAATAATCGTGGTGCAATGAGAACTTTTGATGCAATGCCGAATACAGCTAAAAATACTGATTATTATTTTTATTTGAGAAGAATTTATTCATTTTGGTATGAATATTTGCCTAATTTATATCGAAATTATCAAGATAGAACTGGAAGAGCAAGTAGTGAACAAGATCGATATTCTGAAGGTAAGTTTAAGTAAAAATTATTGAAAATCTCTAGAAATATTCATTTATAAGTCTACTTTCATGTATTCTTTGACTAGTCTTTGTACAACTTGCAAGCAAACATGACTTGACTTAATTAGTCAAGTCACATGCAAGTTGACTTGAATTTGACAAAAATTTTATGAAAGTCAATGATTCTTAAATTTACTAAGAATTTTGATCGTAATAAATAAAATCTGAATGAGTTGAAGAAATTTTTAAGTAAGTCAACTTGCATGCAAGTTGTCAAGTCAAGTAAGCATTCAAATTTCAAACTTTAACTTCAATTGATTTATAGGCAGAACTAAACAATCATTTTCAATATTTTCTATTTTTTCTCCCTTTTTTTATAATTCGACACTTGCATGTATACTTGAGTGGTATTTTTGTGCAAGTTGCAAGTCAACTTGACTTACTAAAAAAATGTTTATTATTCATTCACATTTTGTTTTATTCGGTCAAAATTTGACAAATTTAAAATTTATTGACTTTCATATTTACTTGATTAGGTCAAGTTGCAAAAACATGTCAAGTCAAAAAAGTCAAGTTAACATGCAAGTTTCAAATTCCAACTTCAATTTGTCTTTATACTGAAACAAACTGTCATTTTCAATAATTTCTATTTTTTCACTAATTTTTGATTCGAAATTTGCATACTTGAGTGTCATTTATGTGCAAGTTATAATAAGTCAACTTGCATGCAAGTTGTGAGTCAAGTAACATGCAAGTGCGAAATCTTAGTAAAAATTAAAAATTTTTTTAATAATTTTATTGTTTTTACAGCAAATCCAAAATACAAACATGCTTTCTTCTCAATGTTAACTCTCGTTTGTCTTCTACTCGCCATTCTCGGTCTTTGTGTTTACTTGCTCAAGAAAAATAATCAAAGTCTTGCATCAGCCACATCAATCTTATGACAAAAATTTATGCTTCGGTCAAAATTTCTTTTTGATCGAAAATCGCGACGTGAAAATGCGAGTGAAACAAATTCAACAGCCAAAGAAACTGTTGTGAAGGTGAAAACAATTGATGGCAATAATAATAGTAATTTTAGTCGTAACAACAGCACATATCGTGTGAGAAATATCAACAATCATCAGCAATCAAGATTGAGCAGAAATTTTGATTTCATTGAGTCATGTGATATTGTTGATGATTTAAATAATGAAGTTGATAGCTTAGATAGTTTAGAAATTAAAAATTGGAAATATCACTTGACAAATAATCGATTTTAAAATATTACAAAATTTCTTAGTGAGTCTAAAATGGAAGAAATTTACAGGTGCTACTTATGAAAGTCTTATCAAGTGTTCAAAAGATTTTTTTTTACCTTCCATTTTTCTTTATAAAATCAAAAAAGTGCAGAGTTGTTGAACTACTGGTCCGTTGCCAGTTGCTAAAATTTACTGTAAAAAAGTAGTCAAAGGCTACTAAGTAAATTCTACTCTGCAAAAATGTATAAAAATTTAATTTTAAGCAAAAAAGTTCACAGTCAAGTTTCAATTCGCAACGACGGTTTTTAACAAGAATTTCGAATTTAAATTTTGACACAAAATCCACCATGTAAGAAATATTATATGAGGATTGTGAACTGAAACTTCACTTGCTTTTTTCTAAAAAATCTCAAAATTGATGCTTCATAATTTGAAAAACTCTTAAGATGCTAAATCTATAAAACTTTATAAATAAAATGAAAATAATTTGAAATTTTGCGCTTGAGTTTGCCGGTAATTTCTATTAGGAGTAAAAAGAAAGATTTAAGTTGGCAATCTGTCAATTTTAGAGAAGTCAATTGAAAGCTTAGTAATAAGAGCAATCTTGTCCGGCAATCAGAAGACGCAGATTCAAATTCAGCTGGATTTTAAATTAACATAAATCATTCGCAACTAAAGTGCAAAACTTCAAATTACTTTTATTTTACTCGTGAGGATCTACAAAAACAGTAAAAAAAAAACTTTTTTTAATTTAAGAAGTTTAAATTTTGAGATATTTATCAAACCGGCGAGCTTACCGGATTCAACTTTAACTTTAAGTTGCAAATCAAAAAAGCTTTTTAAAATTATTTATAAATTAAAATTAGAAATTCTTTTTGCATTTTTGTAAATATAAAACACTGAAATTTGTTCAAAATATGAAAACTATACCAAAGCACTAAATAAAGAAAAACAATTATCAAATTTTATTGATGTAATTTTTCTGAAGATTGAAATTTCTTTTAGTCAAACAAGCAGAAAAAACATGTCTAGTCCGATAGGAAAGCTATCATCTGCTGATTACCGTACTGTAAGTTATCAAGTATAGCAGATTGCCAACTTATAACTTTTATCAACTCAAATTATTGTTGCTGATAAAATTTACTTCTTACTTCCAACACTTTTAAATTAAAATTTTATTTCTGCTATAAGAGAATCTATAAAATATTTTTTCAACCATAGTTTCATATTTAATCATTAAATTGACAAAAAAATAATTAATTAGCTGACAATTCCTTTGAACTATAGAATTGAAATTTCTCAAAAGCACAAGCTCAATCGTCATGATTTTAATATTAAATCATTGTAATTTCTATAAACTTTCTGACTGCCCAATGATTTTCCAAATGAGGCTGGTATTTAATCAGAAATTCGATTTTTATCAAATTTTTATTATGCAAGTAGCCAACGCAGTAGTTGTTTTGTCAATTATCAAATTTTATTGATGTAATTTCTCAAATAATCGAAATTTCTCTTAAACTAAAAGCTCACTTCTGCTTCAAGAGATCTTAATAGACATTTTTTTAGTCATAATTTCTTACCTAATCAAAAAATTGACGAGAGAACAGCTTAAATTATGAGAAATTTCCATTCACAAAGCGTTAGTTACTGACGCTGATAAATTCTTAGAGTTTGAAAAATTAAAAATGTTTTGAAAACTATAAATTCAGTCATCATACTTTCAACATCAAATGATTGCAATTTCTCTAAGGAAATATATTTATACATGAGTGAAAAATTCTAAGTATTTATCCTAAAATTTTAATCGTTGATCAATCCTGATAATTTTTTGCTGCATGAAGCGCTAAAATATATTAATGATCGAAGTAAAAATATAGAAAAACCTTTCTGGCAACGAAAGGAAAAGGCACATGTCACAAAAAACCTTCCGCAATTTAATGATTTGTTTCAGATTTGATATAAATCGTCTTGAAATAGATTCATAGAGAGATGTTAAAGTAAATAATTCTACAAAGTAGGTCTCGCCTACAGTAAGGATCAAGCACTTTGTAAGCAGACATATTTTTACAAAAATGCAAGCACCTTCAAAGTACGTCATGCCTACTGTAGGTCAAATTTACCAGTAGAAATAGGCAAAACCTGCAAAAAAACATCCTACTTTTACAACCCTGTTGAATCATTAGGGTTCGGAAAATTATCAACGTCGATATCGGCGCCGATAATATAACGGAAATTTTTGATTTAAATAATTTGATACATTTTGCATATAAAATCTGCATTGTAATCGTACATCAAAATGATCTATCATTTTAACATAGATATGAGACTAAAAATGGCTTATAATTATATTAAGCTATTATCCTAAAATTGAGTGTATTTTAATTTCGTACACTAAAATTTTTAATTTTTAAGAATAAAATGGAGCTGTTAAACTTCTTTTGCTTAATAAACTTACATCTTTGCTGTCATACTGATGCCTTTAGAATAAATAAAAATGCATGAAACTGCATAAATAAATGAAAAATTAGATTTCAAATTTTGAATTTGATTTGCTTATTTTGGCTTTCTAGGACAGTGAATAAATTCTGGAAAGCTTTGAAATGAATAAATAAACATAAAAATTTTTAGTCGACTTTGGACTCTGAATTATACGCTTAATAATTTCTTTCTATCTAGACAATGTTGAGCTCTGGAATTTTTAAACATCTTCAAAAAAAAAATATTTTCTATTAAAAAATCTCTTTATTAATTTCAGTTAAAAATAAATTCAATTTTTATCTACGTCATTAGACATTAAACATTGAAGTCATGTTTTAAGTAGGAGTAATAGGCGAATTTTTTTGGTTACAATTTTCAATTAAGAAAATTGATAATTAGTAAAAATTTAACAACATTTAAATAAAATGAAGAAGTTAACAAAGCGAAATAACTGGTGTTTTCTGCTACACTTGATTACAAGTTATTTTGCCTTGAAAGTTAAGTGATTAATACTAACAATCAGCAATAAAGTCTAATTGTAAAATTTTTAGAAAACTTAAGAAATTAGTAAAGGCACAAAAGTTTCAATTCTTTTTTTTTTTTTTTTGATCCATTTTCAAACATTTTTCGTTGTCATTTTTTAAGAACGAGCTCTTGAAGCTTTCTTTGATTTATCAGCACGAGGTGGAATTGGAACTGCTGATTTGCCACCAGTTACATGACGATTGTACAAACTAAAAATAAAATAATTTTGATTAATAACAAATTTTTAAAGATTTGGAACTTGCCGAATGCATACTTGACTGTCAACTTGCATGCAACTTGACTTAATCAAAAATGTCAAAATTTCATTTTAATTCGATTAAAATTCTTCGTAAATTTGAAAATTATTAAATTTGATATAAATTTATCAAATTTTAAACAAATTAAATAAATTTAATTTAATTTTGATTAAGTCAACTTGACCATGCAAGTTGCACAAAAAAGTCAAGTATGAATTCAAATTTTTTAAAAGTTTTATCAAATAAACTCACATTCGATAAGCTTCTGTCTTAATATATTCCAACACATGAATAATTCCAAGCAAATATTGCTCAACAATTGGCTGAACCCAAGGATTTTCTTCCATTTTGAACACAGATTTATTGCCATAAAGATCTAAATTTGCAACTTCTGGCGGAATCACTGTTAAACGATTATTTTGAATATGTAATTCACGCAAACGAGTAAGTTCACCAATTTCTCGAGGAAGCTCAAGTAAATCATTGTCACGGAGACCAAGCTAAAATATTGAGAAAAATTTAATAAATTTATTAAAATTATCAAGGAGGAAACAACTCGAACAAAATTAACATATAAAATTCTTAGATTGAAGTTTTCAAGAGTTGATTCCTCTAGGAAATCATAAAAGTTTTAAAAAAATCCTTACAATTTGCAGATTCTTCAAGTTCTTAATTTCTGGTGGTAAATATTCGAAGTCATTATCGCCCAAGTACAGAGCACGAAGCGTTTCTAAAATGAGAAAAGTAAACATAATTAATAATCATTGTCATCTCATCAATCATTAATTTGAATTTTCTTTAAAATTAGTTTCGCAAAACAGTAGCTCTAATCCTTTAGTAAATAAATTTTCTTTAAATTTTTGCAGATAATTAAAGAAAATGGATTTAATAGATTTAATGGATCAGGGGGATAATCACGGTGGCGAAAGTGGCGAAGGTGGCGAAAAAATGTATGAAAAGTGGCTACAGTGGTCAATTGGCTGTACTTTTTAAAAAGTAGCAAATGGCTAGAGTAGATTTACGCTACTGGCAACGGACTAAAAACACAACTCTGTTCTAATCCTAAACTCTGCTACTAAGCACATGATAGATTGAAAAAATAGTCCGAGAAATCGCATTCAAAATTTGAATTTAAACCAGCCATTGGGCTGGTCAGAACGAGTGATTAAACCTCTTGGTAACAGAACACAGTCAAGTTTAAATTAGCCAACGACAGACTTTAGCAAGAAAATTTTTTATATTAAGTTCGCTTTGAAATTCGCAGTCTAAGTAAATTTATTTATGAATGGTGAACTGTGAGGCACTCAATTGCTCTTTTTAAAGTAAATATTTATTTTTAGCTCATTTTCATTAAATTTGATATCATTTTTTTAAAAACTAAACATATTCTAGTTTGTTAATTCACACTAGTCTATGATGACAAAATGTGGTAAACTATAACAGCCTATAGTGGAATATTTCACCAATTTTTCATTAATGTTCTTTTGTTTTCAACTTTGTCAATCTATTAAATGTTTTTTAGATGAATTCAAGATAACAGAAATATTTTTTATTTGACAATTAAAAGTTAATTTCCTTTTAAAATTTTTGTCCTATAAATTCTCTAGCTCAATTTTATTTTTCAATAGATTTAACTATGAAGTTTGTAAGAATTTTTCTCTTTTTTAATTTTTGCATATTAATTTACTGTGCTGTAAGTAAAAATTTCTAATTTATTGTAGGTTTTATTATCATATTTGACTGATTTTCGCATATTTTTATGCAACTTGCATGCAAGTGGATTTACTTGACTTGACATTTTTATACAACTTGACTTACTAAAAAATTTCTCTAATTCATTCAAATTTTATTTATTTTGGTCAAATTTTTGTCAAATTTATATGAAACTTAATGTTCTTCAAATTTACAAAAGTTTTGATCAAAATAAATTAAATTTGAATGAATTAGAGAAATTTTTAAATAAGTCAAGTATGCATGCAAGTTCTGAATTTTAATTAATTAAAATAGAAAATCTATCGAGAATTTATTCCAACAAAATTTGGAAATTGTCCGGATGAGAAGGTGCCAATGAATATGGCAGGATTCACACCAATAAGAGGAGTCAACAGTGTAAAATTCAAAGGATTTATTGAAATGACAGAAGACTTTAATGGAGATCTTCATGCAACAATTGATGCAAATAAATGTGATTTAGATATGAAAAATTGTGTCAATTACAATTTTTTTAAACTTGACAATTTGTGCTCAATTTTATCTAATAAAGCTGGAGCATTTACTCCAGCTGTGAAACTAATTGAACCACCATTGAAATGTCCTTTACGTGTTGGAAATTACACATTTAGAGACATACACATTGATCTAACAATGTTTTCAATTTTTCCAATGGATGGAGCTGTAAGTTGAAGAAATTTGTTGAGAAAATAATCCAGTTTGACACTTGCATGTTTACTTGACTGTATTTTTGTGCAAGTTGACTTACTCAAAATTTTTCTAATTCATTGAAATTTTTTTAATTTGGTAGGAATTTGACAAATTTTTAAGAAATTTAATGATTTTTAAAATTACCAAGAGTTTTGATCAAATTTGTTCAACTTGCATGCTTACTTGACTTGACTAATCAACTTGCATGTTCAAGTTGACTTAATGAAAATTGTCTCTAATCGATCGAAATTTAGAAAATTTTTAAGATAGTCAATGATTCTTAAATTTACCAAGAGATTTAATCAATTTAAATTTGAATGATTTCAAGAAATTTTTAAATAAGTCAACTTGAACATGCAAGTTGCACAAAAATACAGTCAAGTAAATATGCGACTATAGGCCACAGAATCGACAGATAATCTGCAGATTATCTCTAGGTTTTGTAACCAACAGCCATACATGCAAGTTCTACAGCCTTAAAAGAGTAACTTGGAGCATCGTGTGCCTAAGCCTGGACAATTTAATTTAAAAAATTTTTCTTTTTCTTTCAATAATTTTAGATTTGGGTTGTAAATTTTAAATTGATTGGTACAAAAGGTAAAAGTAAGAAAACAATCATGTGTTGGAATGCTGAAGCAAAAATTATTAAATCAAAATCTAAATCATAAACTAATAAAAAGTTTTAGTTAAAAACTTTATAAATTTGTTGTAGTGATTTAAAATTTTTTTGAAAATAATAAAAACAACCAAGGGGAGCGAACTCTTTCAAAAAAAGATAAAAATTGCAAAAATATCAAAAATTGAAAAAAATTGTTGATAATTTTCATACAAAAAATTATTTTTAAATGCCTACTCAGAGTAAGCTACTCTGTTTTGCTTATCAAGAGTTCTAACCCCCTTGCAAAACAACTGCTAGGTTTTTTGTCAAAGTTTTATAGAAAAAAAAATTTCTTGTGTCACAGATCAATTTTTCAATTTTTCTATAATCTAAGACTAGCAGGGTGTCGAGATTGATCTACTTGTTTGAAATAATGTCGATCATAGTCAATCAGTGCATGCCGGTGAATGTTATTGTCAAAAAATTTCTTAATGTTTTTATCAATCATGAATAAATATTCTTTGATGAAGAATAAAAATTCATACAAAAAGGTTTATACAGTTGACTGAATCGATGAGTAATGGAAAAAACTTCAATTTGAAGCAATCGTATAAAATGCCTTAAGGTTCACAGTTGAGTAAAAGAAACTCATTTAAGTTCAATTAAATTTCTTCACTAACTTTATATATTTATTTTCCTACACAATAAATTCCCGCTATTTTTTTAAATCCCTCACACATACACTAACTTGATCCAGAATTGTTAAACTACTGGTCCATAGCCAGTAGCTAAATGGATATTGTGGCCATTGGCTACTTATAGCTAAAATCAACAGTAGAAAGTAGCTAAAAACTACAAAGTAGATTCTAATTTTACAACTCTAACTTGATCCAGATTTCATGAAAGAAGAAAAAGCAAAAACTTACCGAGTTTAAAGAAATTTCCTGGAAGTTCACGTTCACTTAAATTATTGTATGACAAATCTAAAACTTCAAGCATTGGAAAAGCACCAAATCCACTAAAATAAAAAAGTATATAAAATGACATCATATGCAGCTGTTAACTAATTAATCAGAAATTCTTTTTTGACTCACCGTGGCAGTGTATTAAGACGATTAATTGAACAATTTAAAATTCGCAGTTTTGGCATCTAAAAAATTATTTTGATAAATTTTCAAGAGTTAAAAACTTTAGTTTTTGGAAGTTCTTGTCCTCTTGTAAATTTTATAGTTCGGACTTGAACGTCAACTTGATCAAGTCGCATTCAAGTTGACTTAAAAAAAATTTCTCTAATTGAGATTTAATTTATTTTGGTCAAAACTTGGTAAATTTATATGAAATTCAATGATTTTTAAAATTTTCCCAAAAATAAATAAAATTTGAATTAACTTGAGAAATTTTTTGTAAGTCAACTTGATTGCAACTTGATCAAGTTGCATTCAAGTTGACTTTCAAGTCCGAACTCTAAAATTTACAAGAGAACAAGAACTTTCAAAAACTAAAGTTTTTAACTCTTGGAAATTTATTAAAAAATTTGAATTAATTTGAGAAATTTTTTGTAAGTCAACTTGATTGCAACTTGATCAAGTATATGCGTTCAAGTCTTCATTTTTATACTCACCGATGAGAGTGAAAGTGGCAGTTCTTCCAAATGATTATTTGACAAATTTAAAATCTCTAAATTATTCAAGTTTGCAATCGCTGGTGGCAATACTAAAAATAGAATTAAAAATTTTGAATTTTTTCCTCATCATATTTGAGTTACTTGCTCACCTGATATTTTATTATGACTTAAAGTTATGCGTGTGACAAACATCATATTGACTAAAAATAAAGCAAAGTTAAAAAAATCCAATAAAAATTACAAAAATTGAAAATTTTTATAAACAGATGGGCGTCAATGTCAGAAATTTTTTTATTCCATATTTGGCAATTTCTTACACCTCGCTTGACTACTTACAGATGTTTGGCAATTCGTCAAATGTATGAACATTTTTATCAACCAAATCAAGCTCTTTAATTTGAAGATCGCGAGCTTCCTCGAGAATTTTTTTAACTTTCGACATATTCTTGCCAGCGACGGGTAAACACTGAACTTGACTCATGATGATAAGAGAATTTTTTGTATTTTTATGCTCCGACTTGAAAGTGAATTGAATTGTGAGATTTGACAGTTGAGAGAGATTTTTATGACTGTGTTAGTGACATGTTTGGGTAAATTATGAATTTTGAAAATATTTTTGACAGTTGAATTGTTTATGAAAGAAAAAATTCAATTTTTTTAATGAAAATTTTAATGACAACAAAAACTAATTTTGTATTTATAAAAATTTATTAAAAATTAATTAAAAATTTTCTAAAACACTTGTTTTGTTGACTTAAAAAACTTGACTTGAAATTTCAAAATTTCTTAAACATTTTCAATGTTGGATTCAACTCAGTGTCATAGATATATCATGACTATGAAGATAAACTAAAAATTGTATAACAAACAAATGACAAGATGATGGCAAATGAGACAAATTTTTTGGAAGTCTTTCTTTATACAGCTGGAAATAAAATGACAAGAAAATTAAATAGTTCAAGAATATTTTAAAAATCATTGACTTTTACATTAATTTATAGAGTTCAGACTTGAATGCAGGACTTGAGCTTATACTTGATCAAGTTGCATTCAAGTTGACTTACAAAAAAATCAACTTTAAATTCATTTAGATTTTATTTAATTCAGTCAAAATTCTTAGTAAATTTAAGAATAATTTATAAATTTTATTCAAAGCTTGAGAACTCTTTTGATTTTTTTGCAGAACTTTAATGAATTATGACTGACTTAGAGCATGTTGATTTTTATTTTATTCGTCTTTAATTGAGCTTAATAAAAAAAGAAATAAAATGAATTTTTTAAATTATGCTATCGAAACCAAGTTCATCAAATTTTAACGAAAAGAAATAAAATTTGAATGAATTAAAGACATTTTTGTGTAAGTCAATTTGTACAAAAATATGTCAAGTATGCAAGCAAGTCTCATCTGTAGTGATTAACAAAATTTTCTATTTAAAATAAAAAGAAATTAAGAATTTTCAGCAAAAAAAGAAAGAGGATTTGATGGTTTCAACAGTGCGATAGTCGGGAATCGAACCCGAATCTAATGCTTGGAAGGCATCAATGCTAACCATTACACCACTATCGCTTTTTATTTGATATTTTCATTTTGACAAAAATTCATATTTAAATTTCAACGCTTTTTAAACTAACTAAAAAAGACTTTTAATAAGTTAGACAATAACGAGAAATTGAATTTGACTTCTTTGATATGCTAGACTAAAAATTTATCAACTGAGACATAATAGTTGTCTCATAACTATTGGTACTTTTTGCAGAATTTCTACTTAAACAGACTCTGACTTAAAAAATTCTAAGTACATAAATTCTGTGCCTGCTTTATTTTATGTAAAAAATCCTTAATATTGCTAGAAAAATACACTTAAGTAATTTGGCTGTAGCAGAGAATTGAATTCGAGACCGTTTGTTATAGTAAGACAAGAATTTATCAAATGAGTCATAATAGTTGTCTGATAACTATTTGTACTTTTTTGAAATAATTTCTACTTAAACAGACTCTAACTCAAATAATTCTAAGTACATAGACTCCGTTCCTGCATATAAAACTTATTTCAAATAGTTTAAAAAAAGACTTTTAACCTGTAAGCAATAGCGAGGAATTGAATTTGAAATCTTTGATATGCTAGACTAAAATTTTATCAACTAAGTCATAATAGTTATCTGACAACTATTTGTACTTTTTTGTAATAACTTCTACTTAAACAGACTTTTAGTAGATTTTTACAATTAAATTATTTCACAATAGTTGTGGAAACAATATTCAAGTATGAAATTTAAAGATTTAACTTAAAAGAAAATTCCATCACGTCATGGTGCAGAATCAGAAAAAGATCTGTGAAAATTATTTCAACTAACTACACAATCATAAAACATAAACCAGTAGCCAGGTGATTAACTACCCAATTCACTCTTTTTTTCTCTCTCTCATTCAATCACTAATTTGCATAATAAAAAAGAATTAAAGTTTTTTTTTCCAATTTTCTACGTGATTCATTTCACTTTGAATTTGCACAATTGCTGCAAACAACAACACAAAATGATCAATCAGACATAAATGGGTGAGAAAATTTTCTTCTTTTTCATTGAGTAGCAGCAGAAGCAAGAAATTATTGAGATCAATTTTGTTACTTGCAAATGAGCAGAAAGAAAGAGAAAAGGAAAAGAATTTTGAGTTGACATTCAAAAGTGAAGTCACTGATGCATGAAGTTTAATTAATTAATTGTTGATGCTTTTAAAAGTTGCACGCAAAGTCGCTTCTTCTAATTGAGATTTCATTTTACTTAATTTAATTAATTTTTTTGCTCTTTTATCACTTTTTACTAATCTTCATTCATTAATTCACTCTCATGTGCTTTTTACAACATTTTTCTTAATTTACTTTTTGTCTTCTGTGAAATAATTTAATTGTAAAATCTACTAAAAGTCTGTTTAAGCAGAAATTTTTGCAAAAAAAGTACAAATAGTTATCAGATAACTATTATGACTCAGTTGATAAATTCTTGGCTTAGTATAGCAAAGATTCATTATAATTCAATTTTTAATCATTTAATGAGTAGCTAAAGTGCTGAAACTTTATATTTAAATCAGAACTTGATGACATTTGCTTTTCATCATGAATCTTCGGCATTTACTAATCAGCAACACTGACTTGTAAACTTGGACTAAACAAGAAGTTATTAGCTATAGAAAATGGAGCTAAGGAAAAGCTTTAATGTCATCACAAGACAAGCGATGTCTTGGAATCTGCTAGGCAGACGCAAGCAAGGACTATCGATAGTCCTTGCTTGCGTCTGCCTAGCAGATTCCAAGACATCGCTTGTCTTGTGATGACATTAAAGCTTTTCCTTAGCTCCATTTTCTATAGCTAATAACTTCTTGTTTAGTCCAAGTTTACAAGTCAGTGTTGCTGATTAGTAAATGCCGAAGATTCATGATGAAAAGCAAATGTCATCAAGTTCTGATTTAAATATAAAGTTTCAGCACTTTAGCTACTCATTAAATGATTAAAAATTGAATTATAATGAATCTTTGCTATACTAAGCCAAGAATTTATCAACTGAGTCATAATAGTTATCTGATAACTATTTGTACTTTTTTTGCAAAAATTTCTGCTTAAACAGACTTTTAGTAGATTTTACAATTAAATTATTTCACAGAAGACAAAAAGTAAATTAAGAAAAATGTTGTAAAAAGCACATGAGAGTGAATTAATGAATGAAGATTAGTAAAAAGTGATAAAAGAGCAAAAAAATTAATTAAATTAAGTAAAATGAAATCTCAATTAGAAGAAGCGACTTTGCGTGCAACTTTTAAAAGCATCAACAATTAATTAATTAAACTTCATGCATCAGTGACTTCACTTTTGAATGTCAACTCAAAATTCTTTTCCTTTTCTCTTTCTTTCTGCTCATTTGCAAGTAACAAAATTGATCTCAATAATTTCTTGCTTCTGCTGCTACTCAATGAAAAAGAAGAAAATTTTCTCACCCATTTATGTCTGATTGATCATTTTGTGTTGTTGTTTGCAGCAATTGTGCAAATTCAAAGTGAAATGAATCACGTAGAAAATTGGAAAAAAAAACTTTAATTCTTTTTTATTATGCAAATTAGTGATTGAATGAGAGAGAGAAAAAAAGAGTGAATTGGGTAGTTAATCACCTGGCTACTGGTTTATGTTTTATGATTGTGTAGTTAGTTGAAATAATTTTTACAGATCTTTTTCTGATTCTGCGCCATGACGTGATGGAATTTTCTTTTAAGTTAAATCTTTAAATTTCATACTTGAATATTGTTTCCACAACTATTGTGAAATAATTTAATTGTAATTATTTGAGTTAGAGTCTGTTTAAGTAGAAATTATTTCAAAAAAGTACAAATAGTTATCAGATAACTATTATGACTCATTTGATAAAATTTTAGTCTAGCATATCAAAGAACTCGAATTCGATTCTTTGCTATTGCCAAACTTATTAAAAGTCTTTTTTAAACTATTTGAAATAAGTTTTATATGCAGGAACGGAATCTATGTACTTAGAATTATTTGAGTTAGAGTCTGTTTAAGTAGAAGTTATTACAAAAAAGTACAAATAGTTATGAGACAACTATTATGACTCATTTGATAAAATTTTAGTCTAGCATATCAAAGATTTCAAATTCAATTCTCTGCTATTGGCTAACTGGTTAAAAGTGCTTTTTGAAATGAGTTTTACATAAAAAAGCAAATACGAAATTTATGTACTTAGAATTATTTGAGTTAGAGTCTGTTTAAGTAGAAATTAGTACAAAAAAGTACAAATAGTTGTCAGATAACTATTATGACTTAATTGATAAATTCTTAGTCTAGCATATCAAAGGTTTCAAATTCAATTCCTCGCTATTGCTTACAGGTTAAAAGTGTTTTTTTAAACTATTTAAAATGAGTTTTATATGCAGGAACAGAATTTTGTATAAAAATTTAAATTTCTTTGTACAGGTGAACTCGGTATGAAGTTAAAAATCTTAAGAAAGCTAAAAAATCTGCTAGAACACAACTTTTCACACACAAATTTTTCTTGTTACAGAACTGATTCTATGTAAGCAGATTTTCAACTCTGCCAAATTAGGTCTCATAAAATTTTTTCCTGTTAAATAACTCAAACAGCAAAATGCATTTGAATTTATTTATAAATATTTTCAATTCTCTATTTCTTGCTTGTTGTGACAATTTAAAACTTGAATTTAATTGAAAATCTTTCTTAAAGAATGAAAATAAATCAAGATGATTTTTTATCAACATCAACAAACAGCTTACAGCCGTAATTCCTCTCTCTTTGTGTCTCTCGTAAAGCATCTTATGTCGTTACTCATTAATTCAACATTCATCAAAATAATTGTCAAAAGTCAAATTAACAAATTTAATACTTCATTAACAGTGAACGACGACGAGAAAGAAAGAGATAGTGAAAATGTGTACTTAAGCAGCTTCAATGAAATTAATGAATGTAGACAGGCGATTGCTTGCTTGGTAAGCGAACGAGACCACACGTGAAATAAAAAACAGTGCGAGAGAGAAAAGGTAGCCATTGATGAAGTTTTATGTATCAAAAGAAGCGCAAAAGGGTTAGAAATTTACAAGCAGCAATTGTTTTTATGTAGGGTTTGACATTTGCAAGTTTACTTGACTGATCAAGTTGCTAGTCAAGTTGATTAAGTAAAAAATGTCTATGAAAGTCAATAATACTTAAATTTGTTAGTTTTTTTGACTGAAATAAATAAAATTTGAATGATTTAAACACATTTTTGAAAAAGTCAACTTGCACAAAAATGTCAAGTTGCAAGTCAAGTTGGGTTAGTCAAAAAATTTTTGAAAAAAAATTTTTATGAAAGTCAAAATAAAATCTGATCAAATAAAATAAAATCTAAAACAATTAGAGACATTTTCTATTAAGTCAAGTTACACGAAAATAATTCAAGTCAACTTGCATGCAACTTGATTTACTCAAAAAGTCTATGAAAAAATTTTCTAAGAAAGTCTAATTTTTTAAGTTACCAACTTTTGACCAAATTAAATAAAATTTGAATGACTTAAAAACATTTTTAAGTATTTCAAGTTGCACAAAAAATGTCAAGTCAAGTAAGCAAGCAGACTGTCAAATTGCATGCAAGTAAACTTAGTAAAAAATTTCTATGAAAATTTTTTTATGAAATTCAAAATAAAATCTGATCGAATTAAAAAAAAAATCTGAATGAATTAGAGTCAATTTCTAGTAAGTCAAGTTGTACAAAAATAAGTCAAGTCAACTTGACTTATTCAAAAAGTCTATGAAAAAAATTTATAAGAAAGTTAATGATTCTTTAATTGACCTAATTAACTAAAATTTGAATGAATTAAAGACATTTTTCAAATAAGTCAACTTGCACATACAAGTTGAATAAAGTCAAGTCAAGTGATGAACCCTAGTATAAAAAGAGACCTCACAATGACTGTTTAAAATAAAAATTGGAATAATATAGCAGTAATTTATAAGAAAGCTGTTGTTGTTCTAACCTCGCACCACAATCCTTCAAAAAAACTACAACAATGGCTGCGATTCGTTCTGCTATTTCAAATAACATATTAATTAAGTTTACATCGGAAATGTGGAAAGAAAACGAGCTAAAAAATATTCTTTTATTGTGGATTATTATAATGATAGAGTAGAAGAGAGAATCGACCGCCACATAAAATTTTAGTTTTTTCTTCTCTTTGAACCAGTGTTGTAACGCAGGCAGCCTGTGATTGCCTGTGATAATATTTACAAAAAATTCCGCTATGAAAATTATAGATGGCGCCTCAATCATTTTAAAGCGACATCTAGCGGAATTTTTGTAAATATTATCACAGGCAATCACAGGCCGCCTGTGTAACAACACTGCTTTGAACACCTTTAATATGGAAATAATTAATATTTATTTTTCATATCTATTTCACCTTTAGAAATTAACCACATTGAATCAAATTTCTAATTCATCCCCTCTTTTGTACATATTTTGTAGATTTAATGAATTGAATTGATATGAGGAAGAAGAAAAAGAATAATGTATGAAAATTGATACACATGTTAAGTATTAATTATGGAAATATTTAGGTGAAGTTTTTATACATAGAAAGAAGAAGAAAAAAAAAGTAAATTGATCTGATGTTGTTAAAAAAAATTAATAAAATTTTTCTTCTTTTAAAACAAGCAAAATAAAGAATACTTGCAAAAGTTTCAAAATAGAGAAACATTTTTCGTTCCTTTTCATTGACTTTCATATAAATTTATCAAATTTTGATTGAATTAAATAAAATCTGAATGAATTTGAGACATTTTTAGTAAGTTATGCAAGTTGCACAAAAATATGTCAAGTATGTAAGCAAGTCTCATCCCTAGTGATTAACAAAATTTTCTATTTAAAATAAAAAGAAATTAAGAATTTTCAGCAAAAAAAGAAAGAGGATTTGATGGTTTCAACAGTGCGATAGTCGGGAATCGAACCCGAATCTAATGCTTGGAAGGCATCAATGCTAACCATTACACCACTATCGCTTTTTATTTGATATTTTCATTTTGACAAAAATTCATATTTAAATTTCTCAAACTCAATTTTCCGATTTTATTTCAGTTTAAAATTTGTTTAAGCATGAACTGTAATTCAGGTTGTTCACTCATCAATTTCTCAAAAACTATTTACTCAATTAATAAACGGTAAAAAGCATGATGTTTTACATTTAAATGAGCAGTTTTTAAGAAAGATTTGGCTTTATCTAAATTCTGTTTTCAATTTTAAATTGTTAGAGATATTTTGTTTCTCTAATATGTGTACTTCACCTGTAGTTGAACGACATAGCGCTGAAAAGTGATGTATTGTCTCTTCCTAATGTGAATGAAAAAATCAATTCTCTTTTCATGTACGAAACGCTAAATAGATCTTTATTTATAGATACTTCGTTCAAATACTGTTAATTATTAACAATTAATATGATATATTTAATATATATATGAATCTTACTCGGTTTTCAGTGTGAAAAATTAAAATATTTAGGAACTAATTTTTATCTTATTCTGACTTCTTTGTTCTCTCTTCTCACTCTCCTCTCACTTCATGCTCTCCTCTCCCTTCATTCTTTCCTCTCAATTATATGAAGCTATTTCAAATTAATACGTTATAAATCATTTCATGACATAAATTTCGTTCTGAAAATTTCATTGAAAGTTGGATTTTTTTTACTCAAAAGTTTATGATGACATTTTATCATTATTTTAAATTGATAAAAATTGTCTCATAAATTGTAAATTAAGTTTATTTCAAGATCTTTCAGAAATAGTACTCAGAATTGAAATAACTTTAATTAATGAACGAGGAAATTCAAGATGACAGATATGCTGACATTTTTTAAAATGCTTGTTTTTCAAAAACTGCTATTCCAATTTTCCGGCTTAGCGTTCAGACTTGACCGTAGGACTTTGCATATATTGATCAAGTTGCATTCAAGCAGTGTTGTTACACAGGCAGCCTGTGATTGCCTGTGATAATATTTACAAAAAATTCCGCTATAGAAATTGTAGGTGGCGCCTCAATCATTTTAAAGCGACATCTAGCGGAATTTTTTGTAAATATTATCACAGGCAATCACAGGCTGCCTGTGTAACAACACTGCATTCAAGTTGATTTACTAAAAATCTTTCTAATTCATTTAAATTTTATTTATTTCGGTCAATTCTCAGTTGATTTTGAGGATCAATGATTTTCATATAAATTTGCCAAGTTTTGACCAAATTAAATAAAATTTGACTAAATTTGAGCAACTTTTGTAAGTCAACTTGAATGCAACTTGAACCCTTACTTTAAACATCAAATCAATTTTTCATCTATTTCACTGCAAATAAGCAAAAACATGATTTATAAAAAAAAAAATTCATACGAAATTCAATACTAAACATCAAGCAAGCAAGCAAAAAATTGCTAACAAGAAATTCAAAACAATTTACGTCAAACAGCAAACAACATACGTCATAAAAAAAAGCATATGAAATTTAATCCCTGATTTTCTTAAAAAATATATTTATTTATAATTGATGCAAAATATATCAAGTTTAAAAAATTTTCAAATTTAATTTACATAATTAAAAATCATCACAGAAAGGGAAGCAAAAAATTTTTAAATTTAAACGACATTTGAGGCCACAACTGTGAGGTATTTGAGTAAATTTGCACACATCAAATATATCTTTGACTTAATTAAATCATTAAAAAAATTTAAACGCTCAACTTGCTAACGTCACGACTTGAACTGACACAAAGTGAGATTTTTTTTCTCTTGCTATCGAAGGCGTTGCACAAAGTAGCATTAAATTTCTTCTCTTCCTCCTTTTCTTAATTAATTTGTTTTTGCTACATTTCAATTTAATTTTAATTGCAATAAAAATTAAATTTTTTCTTTCTCTTTCTTTCTTTCTTTCATAGCTCAGCTCAAAATAAAATAAATCTTTTTTTGTGTGTGACAAAATGAAAACAAATAACTTCCACCTAATAAATTAACTGTTTTGTACGACATTGACAGCATACCAAGCAGCAGCAATAGGGATGACAATAAATTGATTCTATCGAGTGTGTAAGAGTGAGAGAGTGATGATTTTTAGGATTTTTTTTCTTCTTTCTTTTTCTATATGTGTGATTTATCATTATCTCTTTTTTCATGCTTGTCAATTCTTTTGTTCATTTTGTTCTTTTTCTGATGAAATTTTTTTAACGAAAATTTAATTGACAAAAAATTATTAAATTTAAATTTTATCGTTAAATACTTTAATTTTTCTGTTAAAATTGTTAATTTTGTTACCACTTTTAGGTCCAATTCTTGTCTAAAAAGTCTCTAACGGAATTTTCTTTTAAAAATGGACGAAATTTTAGGTTTTCGTTAAAAAATTTAAAAACTGTAAAATCTTCGTCAAATTTCATCGTTAAAATTTCAATTTTTCGTCAAACTTTTTCGTGGTTGTCAATGTTTTGTTTTGTTAATTTATGAAAAGTTTCTTAAAGTTATTTTTTGAATAAAATTACCAAAATTAAAACTTTTCGTTAAAGTGTTAACAAAATTTAAAATTTGTCGTTCAAATTTATCGTTAAAATTTTTAACTTTTTGTCAAATATTTTAGAAAAATTTAAACTTTTTTAAAAATTTAACGAAGTCAAAAGTTTTTCGTTAAATTCTTTTTAAAAATCATCAAATTCTAACGGATTTTTTAATTTTTCGTCAAATATTTTCGAAAATTAAATTTTTTTTATCAAATTAAAGTTTAAATATTAATACAAAAATTTTTCGATAAAATTTTCAATTCTTCGGCAGTTATTAAAAGTTTTCATTAAAAATTAAAAAATCGTCGTCAAATTTTATCGTTAAAACTTCAATTTTTCGCCAACTTCTTTTTCGAAATTTTTAAATTATTTTCGAACTTTACAATTATTGCATTTAAGAAATTAACGAAATTGAAACAATTTTCAAAAACTACAATTTTTCGTCAAAATAGAATTTGATTTCCAATTTTTAAAATTTTCGTCAAATTTTTATCGAAAATTTTTCGTTAAATTCTTTTTCGTTCAAACTTTAACGAAATTTATAATTTTATGTCAAGTATTTTCGAAACTCTCAAATTAAAGTTTTTAAATTAGAAAATTAAAACTACAAATTTTTTGATTAAATTTTTTTCATAATTTATTACTAAGCATAGCCAGTCTTATAAACTAAATTTAAATTTACAAATTTTACAGTACATTTTTTGTTGTTGATAAAGAACGGAAGA
The DNA here is from genome assembly GCA_014622435.1 of Polypedilum pembai. Lineage (NCBI taxonomy): Eukaryota > Metazoa > Arthropoda > Insecta > Diptera > Chironomidae > Polypedilum > Polypedilum pembai. The sequence goes on from JACWBX010000323.1 coordinate 24,465, forward strand.
AATTTACAAAGAAGTTCATTAACTGTGTTCAACATGTTGTTCATGAACGATTTTCTTTTTCAAAATATTCATGTCGTTGACATTCTCAAGGAAACTCTTATGCGCTGTTAACAACTTGACACTTTCGACATCCTTTTTTAACTCTTCCATGTCTCGTTTTAGTTTTGCTCTTCTGTTTTGAAACCACGTAATGACCTGTGTGCGGATGAAATTTTCATCTTTAAAAAATTCTTTTTTTGATTAATGATTGACTTTGTGTTGCTTACCTGAGCATTTGAAAGTCCCAAAGCAGCAGCAATTTCATCACGATCAGCAGGTGAGAGATATTTTTGATACAAAAATCGCTTCTCGAGCTCAAATATTTGATGATTTGTGAATGCTGTGCGCGATTTTCGTTTCTTCTTTGGCTGTGGCCTTGACGAGAACAAATTCATGTGGGAGTCTTCTAAATCAAACAAAAAAATTTGTCAGTCAAACAAGAGAAAAAATATTTAAAAAATTTCTCACCTTCTTCCTCATCGGCTTCATCAAAGTTTTTATTAGATAATTGAAAAAGTGCATCGAGTGGCGTTCCATTAGGTGATTTGTTGCCATTGTTGCTTGATCCTTGCTGTTTCTGCTGTTGTTGATGATTTTGTGATCGTCCTGAGTTTTCTGATGATCGACCAATATCAGGTGAACAACAATCGCCACTTGCTACTGAACTAGATCGATCACTGCCACTCTCTGATGGTATAATGTCGAGATTCATGTGTCTTAGCAATTGTGCTTGAGCATGAAAATGTTCCTGCAACTGCTGATGATATTCCATTGCAAGTCGCTGCTCATAATGAAGAAGAGCAGGCGGAAGAAGTGGTCGAATTGAAATTGGATGCTGCAAATGATCCCATGGTCGCACAATTCTCGCTACATGCTGCTGTTGTTGATGCTGTTGATACAATTGACTTATTGGTGATGAATTTTTACTACTATCACGTCCTAAAATGTCAGCTATGCTGAAACTCTTAACACCTTCAATATTTGTTGAACT
>JACWBX010000327.1:0-25600 GCA_014622435.1 Polypedilum pembai
CCATTATCATTTTTCACTTTTTTCTCGCTTTTGAATATTAAATGAATAACGGTAAAAATAAATTTGAAAAAGATAAGTTCAAAAAATTGACCAAAGTAAACTTGTAGGTTCAAAAATAGTAAAAACAAAATTTGTAAATTCAAAAATTGTTCGTGAATAAAATCAATTAATTTTAAGTTTAATACGAATAAATAAATGATTATTTTAATATAATTAAGTGTTCAAGTGTTTAATCAATTTAAATATTATGAATATTAAGTTGATAAACATAGTTTTAAGTGATAAATTTAAGAAATTAATTTTTGCCAATGAATGTTTGAAAATATGCTCGTGAATTTTTCAATCAAGTCTAAGATAAAGAACAATGATTCCTTAATTTTGGCATGCTATACATGGACAACACAAAAAGGCTTATTTTGCCATCATTATTATCACTCTTCACTCTTTTCTCGCATTTCAATATTAAATTCTAAAGAAATTATTGAAGTATCATAGCTTACTTTGATAAAAGAATATACAATAAAATAACGGCCATTTTATATTTGAAATAATTTTATGTCAACTGTAATATTTATTTTAAATTAAATTTAATCTTAGTAATCATTTCAAAGTGAAAACTGACTTCAATATTAAATTCAATAAAAATAATTTAAATAGAAGCTTCATAGAGTAGAACAAATTGCACTATAGAAAAGATGAAGCTCTCAAAATGAATCACTTTTTAAATGCAAAATTGAATTCTGCAAGTTTGAAATTTTCTCTCGCTCTCTATCATTGCACTATCAGCAGTCTATTGAAAGCTTCAAAATCAATAAATCATCAAAAAAAAGCTAGACTAAAAGCTAGCTAGAGAAAATTTCAAAATAATCTCAAGTAATTAATTACACTAAAACTAAGAAATAAATCAATGAAGTTTGTTTAGCACAAAGCACACGTAATTCAATCATTAATCACTTTCTTATGCAATTTTTATAATCCAATAATTTTTATATTCTTTCACTTTTCGTACCTTCATCATTTTTATTAAATACTTTTTTTCACTAATCACAGTAATGTTTGAAATGTTTTGTTCTATAGAATTTAAATTCTATGCTTGAATTTTATTTTGTAGATTTGAATACTTGATTGTTAATTTGTTGAATGAATAACTCTGTAGAGATACATCGTCTATTTATATTAAATCGACCTGCAAAAATGAATTTTGTATCTCGCGCGTTGCTCTCTATACAAAAAAAAAAAGCAATAAGAAGAGGAAAAAAAAAAAAAATTAAGAGTAAGCCACACTTATGCCTGGTGCAAAAAAGAGATGTGCTTATGTTTTTTTACAACAACAACAACAACAAATTTGAAAAGTACAACAGAAAGGTACGAAGCATTGCCGTGAGAGAGAGAGAGAGAGAAAAAAGAAGAAGGAAAATGAATCTCCAGTTGAGATCGCACATGGTTACATTGAAGTTATTGTATGTTTTTCATCACATCATACAAATTGTATGAATGAATGAATGAGAGAGAAGAAAAAAAATCTGTAACAATTAGGCTTGTTATGAGAGAAGCAGCAATTGATTTTTTTTTTAACATTGTATTAGTGTTTAAGAGAGCGGGAGGAAATTTGATAGATTTTTGACACTTTTGGTCCTTCACTTGATGCCCACACACATAAACCTAAAATTATCTAACAGAATTCATCATTAATTTTAAACATAAACACGATGTTGCTGGCCAATAAGCAATTTGTCGTGTATTAAAATTGATTTTTGATTTGTCTTTTAACATTGACATTGCATTTTATAAAACAAAACGATTTCCTTACATTTTTTGCATAACTTCACGGTCATTGCATGAATTTTTCTTCTTTGAAGATATCTAAAGGCAGAAGAAGCTCATAATTACTCATTATAACTGAAATCTTTTTTGCATAATAATAATTCTTCATTCACTTGTTGCATCAACTCGTTTGAGGCTATAAATTTTACTCGCACCCGTGTAAAACACAACCAAGAACATTCAAAAAATGTAAACATACTGCGACATGCATTGCTTTATGAAATCTACTATCTTCAGTTGAGATTATTTATGACAGCAAGCCCATGGGATTTCTTTCAACTCACCTTTATGTTATGAGAATAAAATGAATGAAATTTAAAATTGCTGTTGATGTTTTTGTTGATTTGTTTTTGAAATTTGTTGAGTTTATTTTGGTAATTTTTGAATGAAATTTTAAAAGCAGAAAATGACAATTTGAATTTAGGTTTCAAACTAATTATTTAACTTAAAAAAAATTACTTTAATGAGACACGACTAACGGCCCTAACTATGGACATGTCAAAACGTGAGCGATTAAAGATTCTAAAATAAAAGCAATCAAAAAACCAAAGTAGCAAAACAATCGTTCTAATTTTGATGTCAACTTATTTATTTTACTGTTCCTGTACCTATTTTCCTACTTACAAAAATTTCTTTTCTCTAGTACGAACTTCACGTCTCACAAAATGGAAGGAAAAGAACTGAGCAATTGCTCAGAAAAAAGTAGTTCAAAATATTTAAATTTATAAATTTCCGTTATAAAATGTTGATAAGCGATACATATTTTAAACCTAATTATGGACAGTTTTGTTAAAAATAACAAGAAAGCGCGTTCTAAAAAATTGCAAAAAATTTAATTCTAATTTTCTTCTATTAAAATGTATACAAAGTGCTTTTGCTGCCAAAGATAAAGTGAATACAAATATAGTGAAGCGATATTTAGTGATTATAAGTGAAAAATTGTAAAATCAATTTTGTGTGTTATGTACTGAGCATCGACTATCAAATAATCTTTTAAATGAAAATAGCTGAAAAAATGCATACAAAACTTTAATCAGAATAAAAATTATATATGTCTCATGACTTATCATTGTACCAAGCATTAACTAAGCATGGACAAGTTGATGAAGCCAAGATTTTCCCTTACCTTAAAACCATCGCTAGGGAGCTACAGTGCCATTATTAGACGTTTAAGAGCAACCACTAGCTCGATATATTTACTGTCCATCTCTGGACGATTCGGATTTTTTTGCAATAATGAAGGCGCATCAACAATCTTCCTCCGGATTAATCTGTTTTCAAGGGCTCTCGTTCCAATGCACTTTTCATGGTGACCATTGTACCGTTCCCTTGAAAATTTTCATCCAGATTCCGAGAAATCAATTTGCCTTCACTTTTGCTGAGCAGTCAAGGTATCAAAACCTTACAAATGTCGGAAGGCGTAGGCTGGGAATCGATCCTGGATCGTCCACAACCTAACTTTCAGAACTAGTGCTCCAACCTCTCGGCTATCGAGGCACTCAACTGCTCCTGATTGATCTAATCAGGAACTTCTAATTGATCTAATATTTAGTGAGAAATATCAAATTTCAAAGAATTGTTCATAATTATGGCTAAAATCGATCGATTTTATGAATTGATTACTTAAAGTTGATCGTCAAGCAATATTAAGAATGATAAAAACTGAAAAAGCTTTGACTAGAATTAAAATTGATCAAGTAATCATTGATAAATTTGAAAATCAAATTTGGAAGAATTGTCCATTATTAGGTTTGTTTACTTTAAATGTCTCCATATTGTTGACATTTTAAAGTTCTTTAAGTAGTAAAAAGTTTGTATCCTTTCAAGAGCTTCATTAATAAAAATATGTTTACTAAGAGTAGTAAAATGCTGTATGAAAATATTTATCGAGATTATGAAATGCCCTAAAGGAATATGAAGCAGTGCTTTAAAATTACATGCTCTACATTCCAAATTGATTTGTTTTGATGTTTAAAGATAGTAATAATTGAAAAATTCAATGTCAACCTAACAAGTTTCCTCTCCAATAAAAACGGAAGCAATCAAATCAATTAACCTTTTAGTAAGTAAATTAATGATGATTTTCTTTAAGTGAATTGTTTTTGATGCTCAACAATCGTCACCACCCATTTTCAATTGAAATTGAAACAATTAAAACACCACAAGAGTATTTTATTAATTCTTTTTCTCTCTCTTTCGTTTTCCGTCACGAATAAAAATGAAGTTGAATTGCTTCACACCAGAAGAAAAGAGATTTGCAAATAACAAAACGTTAAAGATTGTCTACTGCTGCTGCTGCTGAATTAAGTTGTTTTAATTCATGATGTGAATCTGCATTGGTAACATAATTGATGTACATAGTATAATTATTTTCTTCTACTAGGTAGGTAGTTTACTGGTAGGTAGATGAAATGGATGAGATTTTATTGTGGCATGCATGATGTGATAAATCTTTATTGCATGCTCACTTGAACAGACATCTTCTATTTAATAGAGTAGAAAAGCTTAGTAAAATGCAAATTAATTAAAGTAACAATTAAATGTACGACAGCTACTGCTTCTGCTTCTTCTTCTTCTACAGATGATGATGATGATGGGCTTAAGATTGTCTTCAAATAAACATTTCTCAATCGTCGTCATCATCTTCTTCTCTTCTGAGATGTGTTCCAATTTACCAATCATACAAGTTACGATATTATGCATGCAAAAACTAGATCATTAGACAATCAAGTTTGAACTTAGAGAATCTCGACTGACTGTTATTTCTCTTAATTTGAATTTCGCGCGTTTTTCGTTTTCTCTTAATTGTTCTTTATAATTTGAATTTTCCGTTAAAAAGTTCGTTACAAAAAATTGTAATTTCTGAGAAAAACACAAATGCAGTTTTGATAATTTACTAAATTCAATAGAAATCAGTCAAGGAACATTTAAAGTTCTAAAATAAAGCAGTAATTATAAAAGAATAAAAATAAAAAATTTTAGCGCGTTTTCCTCAAAGAAAATTTGAAATTTTTGTAGCAAAACGCGCTAGTTCAAAATTTAAATAAAATAACTGTCAACTTTTTGAGTTGAAACCCCCTGGATATGAACGACTGAAAAAAAATCAAGTCAATGCTAAAGACGAGATCCTTTCACTCCTTGAATTGTTTAAAATATTATAAGTACTCTTAAATGCTCATTACACGCTCATTTAATGCACGTTTAGTTTTATTAGTTACATACTTACAAATATATTGCTCAAGACTGCGTCACTGTTGCTTGAAAAATCGATTGAACTTGAAATTCAAAGTTTTTCAATGAGGAAAAATTAAATCTATTTAAGGTCTTTTTGAGCAATTGATCAATGAATGAGATAAGATTCAAGAGTGAACAAACCTGAAAATCTGACAATAAAAATGAAGAGCTACAAAAACTAATGAGCGCAAACATTCACACAAATTACTTTAAAATGCAAAAAATGCATTTAAAGCTCATAAAATATGCAGAAACAAAACTATAATAATAAAGATGAAGAAAAAGGCGAGCAACATAATGTTTATGATAATTACTCGTTAAATGTCACATGTTTTTAATGTGCGTAATTTAGAGTTATTAGGACTGAATAAAAAGAGCATTTTGCATGTTCTTTTTAATTAAATTGTTATAATGATGGTGTTGCATGGTGTAGAAAGTATCTATGTTGCAGATCAGTGTAATTAGGCGCACTTTTCTTGCTCTAGATCAGTGTTTATTACAGATTATAGAGTTAACCAAAAGATTCACTTAAAATAAATTTAATAAAAATAAGGAACTGTTGAAGTAATTCAGATTTTCGAATTCATATTAAAGAAGTTTTTCATCGTTTTTAAATTTAAAATAATGAAATTGAAATAATTTAAAAATTCTTTATTCATACATTTTAATAAGATTATATTGAACTAAAAATAACGGTCAAATTGAATTAAAAAAAAACGCATCTTAATAGTCGAAGAAAAAATTTTGTTTACATTTTGTAATTTGAAAATTTTGATTTGTATTTTCTCGAGTTTAGCGATCAATAATAGAACTCTAAACACCCGGCAGAAAACTGGAAGTTTTCTAGCTGTTGTAGTTTTTGAGTTTTTGTTCTTTCAGCTGGCCAAAGTGTATTTCAGATAAGCAGAAAAAGAGACACTTTGACACGTCTTGGTCCGAGCCAGAATCGAAACCGCGTCTCCTAATTTCCCGTCAGGTGTTGTTCAACTAAGCTATCGGCGGACATCTCAAAGCTTAGCAAAATGCCAACTCAAACCTTTTGTCTGCTCAAGTTATCATTACTGAACAGGAATTACTTCATATTTCCAACAGTGCAAAATTTTATACAAAAATGTGCTAAAAATAACTAACTAATAAATCATGCTTGGTTATTAGGTTTTTGTGGATATTTATTTTAATTTATGATTGGCAAACTACAAGTCAGCCTGTCTCCAGCACTATTAAATATAATCATAACACCTTATTTATATTCACACAATCATCAATTGCATCACAAGAATCTTCTCGCGTTCAACTCAAGTCAATTGCAACAGCTTCACTTTCATCTACGTGCAGAATTATTTATGTACTTTAAAGATGAAAATTATGATGCTAATTGTACTTTGTTTTTATTTCGAAAATTTCTTCTGTCTCGAATAGAGCTATGCAGCCAGAGTTGTTATATAGACGGTCTATCTGAATATTTACAAAAAATTCCGCTATGAAAATTATAGATGGCGCTTAGATCATTTTAAAGCGTCATCTAGCGGAATTTTTGTAAATACAAATATAGACCGTCTATGTAACAACTCTGTATGCAGCTATTGAGAATATCATCATCATCATCATCTCTCTATCTCATTTACGTGCCATGAAATGCGATCCATCAAAAAGAAAAACACAACATAAGATGTTTATTATGCTCAACTCATGCATGTATTATGAAATTTGTTTCTTTCTAAAATAAAAATTGAACTTCAAGAATCATAAATCAATGTAGTGGATAGATTTTAGTAAATAAATTAGTCTAAGACTCTTCTGATGTCTGATTTAGACAGATAAAATTGTTGATATTTTTCGGAAATATTAAAAGAGATTTGAGATTATTTTATCTAGTTATGTCATGTTTGTTTTGAAATTAACTTTTGAAGAAGTGCAATAAGTCATGTCATAGAGTAATTTTGTACATTTAACTAATTTGTAAGGATTTCATACAAGAATTGTTTTAGCTTGAAGCTTAATTTTAGAAAATTATCTTTTTTTGACTTTTGTTGTGAAAATGTATCTCATTTCATTGAATATTTAAAGAGTAGCTTTAAAATTCAAATAAAAGAAACTTATGAATATCAAAGATTTTGACTACAAATTCAAGTTCAATTTTTCAGAGAGTTGCCCAATTTTTTCGACTAAGAATTTTTTCTTTATTTAATTATTTTTTCTTTGTTTTTCAATGAAATTTACTTAGCCAAATTATTTCGGCTATTTTATTTTCAAAATAATTTTTTAAACGAAATTTAGATTGATTAAATTTTCAAAAATAACGGTTTTTTAAAATACAAATTTTTAAGTGTTTTAAGAGAGTTTTTTTTTTTTAGGTTGGACGTGAAGGAAAATCAGCTAAAATTTCTCTTTTCATCCAGTCTAAAAAATTGAACAAGAATTTTTCCCCTTAAAACACTTAAAAATTTGTTTTTTAAAATACCGTTATTTTTGAAAATTTAATCAATCTAAATTTCGGTTAAAAAAGTTTTTTGAAAATAATAGCCGAAAAAATCAAACTAAGAAAATTTCATTGAAAAACAGAGAAAAAATATTCGAATAAGAATTTGGACCATCGTAAGAGCTACAATAAATTTTCTAAAGGTAAACTTTGACTAAACAATTTTTGATTTTCGTCACTGTTTACAAAGAAAATTTTGATGCAAAAATTTCTTTTTGTTAAAATATAAGTTTCTATGGTAGTAAAGAAATTAGAAAATTTACAAACAAGTTTCGCATCATTTGCTTTTTTGCTTCTTTTGTTTCTGCATCTTTCGTTAGATAAAAAAATCAAGATTTTAACGGATAAATAAAAAAAGAGAGAGATAAAAAATAATTATAGTAGGCCTCGTTTTTAGTCCAAATTGTTTTCCTCCTGAATTTTTTTAGCTACAAATTCAAGTTCAATTTTTCTAAAGATAAATAAAAATTTCAAAATAATCAAAACAAGAAGCTGATTTATACAAAAATTTACATTTCACAATAAAGCTACTGCAATCATCAAATATTAACAAGTGATTAATAAAGTTAATTTCAATATTTTGATTCAACAGGTCAATCAATTAAGTGAAAGATACTTGACCATGTTAAAAAATAAAAATTCTTTATTATTGTTGTTGTGCCATTATTTAGCTTATTAGTTAATGAACTATTAATGCGTAGTTGAATGAGTGTTAAAAATGAGAGAAGAGCGAAATAATTGATGGCTATAATAGCATGCTGTGCTGTGCTTTTTTGTATTCCGCTATTCATGCTGTACATGATGATGAAAGAAGAAGAATGCTTCTCAAATCTGAACCAACAATGATCATATTCAATTATACATCTTCATTTAATAACATGATCAAATCAAATTAGTTACGAAAATGAGATGAGATTTTTTTTTTTTTAATGAATTACAATTTTCAAGATCGATTCCATGAGTAATGAGCCATCGGTCTATGCGGGTGAAGACGATCTTGTAGGTCGTAAAAAGAACAATACAAAAATTGGTTCAAGTATGTGTTGTTGGATTGCTTGAAAGGAAAAAAAAAAATCATGTGTGCGAAATTGCTGATCTGAAGGTTATCCGATTGTCGCTTTACAGCTTTACAGTTTCATTTAACAACCTACAGTAATGTTGATGATGATGAGAAAAAGTCTTTGAGTCTTCATTACTTTACTTATTGCTACATATAATGTATGCGACACTTTAGCAAGTGAGTGGAAGAAGTTGAACAAAACAAAATTTTCTTTTGTTCACATATTAACTTATTTCTTTTATGATGAAGTGCAATTTAGTGTCAAATTTTAAGCAAGACTGCTGTCAACTTTTTTTTTTTCTTTATTCTATATTTGACTTGAAAATTTATTAACTTCTTTGAAGTAAACTTTATAAAATTTTTAGTTTATCAAGCGTAAAGAATGACGTCAAAAAAATTTAAAGTTTTGAAGAAGTAGCCAAGGCAAGGATGTTAAGATTATTCGACGATTTTTGCTTTTTCTAAGAAAAACAAGTAATTTCAAAGCGAAGATATTCCAAATAATCAAAGATTCCTTAGATTATTGCGATTTTTTGTGATTATTCTTTGTTTTCTACGATTTCTATGAAAAATCAATTTTCTTTAAAAACTCGAAAATTATGCAAAACTTTCAGTTACATTCAATTTAAATCTGCTAATTTCCTATTTTTTGCTTCTTTTTCGTGCTAACTCTTGTATTTTAATAATAAATATTTCGAGTTTTTGATGATTTTTCATTTTTACAAAAACTTTGAAAATTAAGCAAAACTTTTATTGTATTCTATTTGTATCTGCTAAATACATGCTTATTGTTACTTTCTCTTGCTAAATATTGCAGTTTTATGACTGATATTACGAGATTTTCAATGATTTTCTGCAAAATTTTCCTTTTTACAAAATGTAAATAAAACAATTCAAAAAATTTCAGTTGCGAAAAATTCAAATTTTCAGTTACAAAATTAAACATTTTAGAAGAAAACAGAAATCTCTATATCCATTAACTCTGTATAATATTGTAATAACTCTGTTTTCAGTTTGACTTCTAGAATAAGACTTGAAAGTTTATTAGGAGGGGCTTACAACTATATAATACAAATTTAAATATCAAAATGTCCGTTAAAAAAGTTCTTTTTTTTTACATTCACAAATACAAACAATTCCAAGCTTTAGTAAAATTTATCTAACGAAAACCAGAAGTTTCTAACTGTTAGAAATATGAAGTTATTCTGGTTAACAATAATAATTTGAACAGAATCAAGGGAAATCAACAATTGTTAGAGAAAACAGAGTAACCATTGAAAATTTCGTATAAAATTATCAAAAAAATTTTTGTTTACTTGTTAGACTTTTTGATAGAGTGTTTTCTTTTTAGATTAAGTTTGAGATGTCCGCCGATAGCTTAGTAGAAGTTTATCTGATTGGCTAATTTGATTCTCGCTCAAATTAAGACATGTTAAAGTGTCTTTTGTGTCTACTTATTTAAAATTAGCTATTTTTAGTAAAATTATTATTATTTGAGTGTCTTCTCCTTGAAAATAGCTAAAAGAATTTTTATTAAATCTGTAATAAAAAAATGATGTAACGTATTTTTTCCATTTTCAACAATGCACGCTTATATCCATTATTTATGGAAATATCCAAAAGCTTTCAGTATTTTTATTGTTCCCAAATCTGCAATCAGGTTGATGATTTTTCAAATATAAAATTGAATTTTCAATTAGATTGCTCTCGCTTGCCCCTAAAAAAGGAAGGAAAGTGAAGGTGAGGTCAAAAGAAAGTTCAAGGCCGATAGTGCAATCGATATTATGAAATTTTACATGAACTAATTTTTCTATTTGTCCGCGTGCCCATCATCCATCCATTCATTAATCATGTCAGAAAGTGTTTCATCTTGTTCAACATCAATTCGCACTGGAATGTGCGATGCAATCACAAATCGTTTGATCTTGAAACAACATACGAGAGAAATACAAAGAGAGGCACTCACGGTTGTGCATGTAATCAGATTTATATTGATCAAAATTTAGAGTGATCGATACATAGAGAGCAACGTGATGAATTACAGATTGATCATCGACTAAAGATAGCAACAAAAGATGTCTCTAATGGATGCAGCACGATGGTGAAGGTAGCTCCATTTAAATTACGGAATAAGCATGTACAAACATTAAATGAAATGCCTCTCTCGACTACGCTTACGCTAATTGTTTAAATAGAGATAAAAAGATGCAATATTAGTACTAAATTTGAGCGCATTTTTAATTTTTATTAACACAATCTAAATAAGAAAATTTAAATCTTTGATTGCTTTGATGAAAATATTTTCATTTTAAAATAACGGTCAAATTTGAATTTAAAAAAATTATTTGAGTACGTTCAAAAATTAGCGGTCAAAAAATTTAAAAAATAACGGGTAAATGTGAATACAAAAAAATCAAGTGATTGGAAATTGGACGAATTTTTTGTTTACAAATGAATAAAAACAAACAAAAAAATTACTTATTTCTGCACAGAAATTAGTTTAAAATTTGTTTATCAACGAATCTTTTATATATCTTTCTTCATCCTAGTTTCCAATTCTTTGAAAAAAGTTATTTTAGTACGTTCAAAATATTAACGGTCAAAAATTTTTTAAAAAATAACGGTCAAATGTATATTCAAAAAATTATTTACTAAACGTTTAGAAAAATTTTTCTATAAAATTTATTTACGCAAATTACTATCCTTTAGAGTAATTCAGTCCAAATAAAGTAAATTCTGCATGCCTTCACAATAGCAAAATTCATTTAAAAGTAGCCTGAAGTCTCTAATTATTGTAATTTTTGTAAATTTTAGTTGCTCAGTCAGACAGACAGACAAATTAAAATTTATTAGCATATTTTTCAAAAATGTGCTAAAAATTATACAAATTTTAACGGTTTTAACACAGTAAAGTTTCAGAAAATTTTGCATAGAAAATTTTTGGTTAAGTCCGCCATTACCGGACTTTAACTTGACTGTGTAAAAGAAACCTGAAGTCTCTAACTATTTTAGTTTTAAGCAGAATCCGAAGTCGACTAAAAAATTGTATGCTAAGTCAAAAACTAAATTTTGTCGACTTCAGGCTCTGATTTTAAGATCTCAGTCACCTAGCCAGTCAGACAAAATAAATATATTTAACAAAAATATGCTAAAAAGATGCATTGCATTGTATTCAAAAATTTTTTTTACTCTATTCATAAACAAACAAAAGTTAAAGTCATGAATGCGAATACAACAGAATATGAAATTTATGAGGTATTAAGTGCAGACTTTGTAATATGCAAATTAATATTTTGCATTACATGCAGATATCAGAGACTTGAGATTTATTTCAAGTTCGAGAATCGTTAATAAGATCCGGTGTCATTGTCAATGAGGAAGAAGACGAAGTTTTTTCTTTTTATCTTTGGGGCGTAAAATTCTTTTTAAGCATGGAAATGCATATAAAAAGTTATTTTTAATGAGGGAAACGTTAGTTGCTGCTGCTGCTGCTGCATATAGAAAGATAAAGTTTGACATAATAGAAGAGAAAAAAAAGTTTTTATGTCAGAACACAAAAGAAAGCGAGCGAAAAGAGCAGTAGGATAAAAGTTATGAAAAATCCAAGGTAGGGACAATTAAAAAATTTAATTTTCCAAAACTTGCTTACTGAATGTAAAAAAGAAGCTTTTACTAGAAAGCTTTTATAAAAGCTCTTAAAAAAAACAAAATTTTCAGTAAAATTTCGTTTAGTTCTAAAAAATTTACAAATTTTAATCAAAATTTGAAAGTTTCGTCACAAAATACCTTGAAAATCAACAAAAAACTTCAATCTAAAATTTTTTAAAAAAGCTTTCTAGTAAAAGCTTCAGTAGGCGAGCTTAAAAGTTGAAAATTCTTTGAACTGTTCCTACCTTGTGAAAATCTAATATAATGGTGTTAAAAAAAGGTAAAAACTTTAGCTTTATCACTTTTTCCTTAAATTTTTTCATCTATATCGATTTCTTAAGCTCATCATTGCATTTTTCTCAACAAACTTTGCCTCTCAATTATTTACTTTTTCTTCTCTCACGAATAAATGAAAAACTGGTCCCCTTAATAATTTAAGCTAAAAGAAAAAGAGAGAGAAAAAAACAACAGAAGATTGTCATAAATATTTGAAATGGTCCCAGAACCAGCTTAAATTTCTTTCTTAAATCCCTCGAAAAATAAAAAAGTTTATTTATGACAGTTTTCACTTTTTTTTCGCGCCATTCTTGTTGCTGTAAGGAAGGTTAAAAGCTTAGAATGAAATAGAAAATTAGGAAAACGTGAAAAATGTCACAAGAAATTGCTTTAAATTTATTTTATGAGTGAAAAATATTTTTATAAAATAAATTGAAAAAACTTTTTTATTACCAATTGAATTGATTGAGAATTTAAGGAAAACACAAGTTAAAAAAATGAAGAAAGAAGATAAAACGTAAATTAGAGCTACGCGACGATGCTGATGATTGAAATGAAGCTATGAAGAAGAAAAGAAAAGTTTCTGTTGAAATATTACAAATTTTGAAAAAATTCAAAGCAGCTTTCATGGTAAAACACCAAAAGTATTTTGGGATTGACGCAATAGGAATAGTACAAAATAGAGTTTCTGGAAACAGTTTAATAGTCAGAAAAACAGCTCTTTAATGCCCAAAAAGGAAAAGCAATAAAAAGTTGGTTTTTGCAACTGTTTTTAAAGAACTTTTTTTAAAACAAAATTTGTTTTTGAATCTTTTTAAAAACCTTTTTTAATTTTATGCAATCTGAAACATTAGTGACAATTTAAAATTGTCAAATTTTCTTTCTCCTTCACTTTCAATTGCATCTGTTTTAAGTCTGATTTAACGGTTATTTCAAATTTGAATTTTGATAGAAAGCGCCATCTGTAGATGAGAATTTTAGAAGAAATTTTTCTAAATTTTCATTTTCACAATTTTCTTGTCTTTGTTTATAAATTACCCAGTGAGAAATTTAGTCCGGAATTTTTTAATATTTCTCCTGATCCGGACTAAATGTAGTCCGGCGGCCGTCCTATCCGGCCAAATTTTCATATAAAAAAACTAACATTTTCCGGAACTTTCAAATTTTTTCTAATACTCGGACTCCAGCCGCCGTCCTTCACCAAGTCCGGCCGCCGGACAAAAGAATTTTTAGTCCGGTAGCCGGACTCTGGCTAAAAAAAATTTTCTCACTGGTAGAAGAGCTTTTGTCTAAATAGAGGTTAAAAAAAATTTTAGAATCGTTCTTAAATAAAGTAAGAAGATTTCTTTCTTTTGTCACAATTGTTGGAATTTTATTGATGAAATAACCGTCATTTTATATTTGAATTTCTCTGTATTAAGTTTCGTTTTCTTTTGTTTATTTTTTTTTTTTTTGTTAAAATTTTCATTGTGAATAAATCAAAGTAAACATTTTTATTTATTTCTGACAGAAATATTTGCTTATTATTAAATTAACATGGGAGCGAATTTTCTTTTCTCTCTCTTGAAAGTTGTAAGCAGATTAATAATAATAAAGTTTTTCATGTACATGAAATAAATCTCATCTCATCTCATGTACTTCATTATGAGAGCGCGCAAAGCACATGTTAAATTGAATCATGGCTTATTTATCTTCTTTTTCTTCTTCCTCAAAGGAATTCTCAAAATTCACAGTTATAATCTACATTTCATGCAGATTGAAATTTCAAGGCAAACAAAACACCACGGTTTATGATGAAAATCACACACATCAGGAAGTTGTAGTGTTGTACAAAAGAAATGGATTGAATTCTAAAATAACACCCACTGTTAGCTTTGAAGAATGACATAAACGCCCTAAAATCACATATATATGTTTATTTTGCATGGCCATTCATTTGTCATCATTTTGCACAACTTCAATCATCATCATCATCATGACATGTTTGGAGTAAGGTCACATATGATCTACAAACTTACTTTTTTTTTTTTAGAATGTAAATATAATTGCTTTTGTTCATCTTAGCAAATCAAAGCTAGTGCAAAATCACGTAATCGAAGACACTTACATGCTTGCTTCATACAACAGTAATAGTAGATGAATCTTTTTAAATTTATGATTCCATTCATGGGTGGCTTCTTCTTCTTCTTCTCTTTGCATTGCAATTTTTATTACCGATGCATATATAAGCGACAAACTGCATGTGAGAAACCAAGAAGTCTCAACTTGAAAAGTTAACGGTTATTTTATTTTTAAAAAATTTTGAATTTGAAATAACGCGTTTTGCTACAAAAATCTTTTCTTTGAAAAAAAACGCGCTAAATATTTTTATTTTTATTCTTTTATAATTACTGCTTTATTTTAGAACTTTAAATGTTCCTTGACTGATTTCTATTGAATATAGTAAATAATTTAAACTGCATTTGTAATTTTCTCAGAAATTACAAATTTTTTGTAACGAACTTTTAAACGGAAAATTCAAATTGGATTTTGAATTTCAAATATTTAAAATTCTAAAAAGTCGTTAAATTTAAAACTTTTTAAAGGACTTTTAAGAAAAACGAAAAACGTGTGAAATTCAAATTAAAGAAAATAACGATCAGTTGAGACACCCTGTATGAGAAAAAATTTATTTTTAATGTAGTAAAACAATTAGAGTTTAAAATTTATTTAAATAAGCTCATGAGTTAATTTCACGGTTTAATTGGAATTAATTTGAAGACACTTTAGTCAAGGTTGAAAATTTTATAACTTTTTTTTTGCTAACATTCGCTGCATATATGCTGATTTATTTCAACTCATGTTGAGTAAAAGAAACTTTTTTATATATTCATAGACAACATATGTATTTAGCATAATGAATTGAAGCAGCTTCAAGTTTTTTCATCCTTATTCTTGCAAGATTACGAATATTTTTGAATTAAATTAGGAATATGCTGAAATCTGTTGTTTCTTTTTATATCAAAAATAAAATTAATATATATAATTGACTGATGTTAAAAGCTACTAGTTACTATCATTTACTACTTAATATATATTTTAAAGTTTATTTTGAATGTTTTAATGATTAACACAAAACATTTAAGTGTTTTATCGTGCTCAGCACAAAGTGTTTGAGTGTTTTAGTGCTCAGCACTTGAAAGTTTTAGTTTCTACGAACTGATACTTGTTAGTATGTGATATTTATTTAAAAATTTCAGGAAAAAAAGTTTTAAATTAGCATAAAGTTGGATCTTATAAAGTAATTTTATGCCTGAAAAAAGGAAAACTTTATAAAACATAAAAAAGTTTGTATAGAAAAAAATTTATGAGTGTCATAAAGTATACTTTATATGCCTCATAAATAGCTTTATTAGATCCAATTCTATGCCAGTTAAAAAGTTTTGTTCTCTGTGTTATTTTGAAAGTTTTGTTGCTCAACACATATTTTGAGTGTTTAGTGCTCAGCATTAAGTGTTTTAGTGTTTTATTGTGCTCAGCACTTCAGAGTTTAAGTGTTCAGCACAAATGTATTTGATTATTTGAATGTTTCACAAAAAAGCCTTGAATATTAAGAACTTTAGTATCCAGCAGAGTCTAAAACCGTTTGAAAATTTAATTGCAACTATTTTTAACCAATTAACAGAAATTTGATGCTCAGCACTTTTTCTTGAGTGTTTTGATATTCAAAATTTAAATTTTATGTGTTTCGATACTCAACAGTTAGTGTGTAGAATTAAAAAATGTTTCAGCATCAAAAGAACCACAAAACAATCCGAAAACACTAATTAAAATTATTTCTCAACATTTATAAACTTATAGAGCTTGTTAATCATCAAATTTCAAAGAAAAGTCAGCACTTAAAGAAATTATAAGAATTTTGAAATTTAAGCAAAAACACGAGAGATGAAGAGAGAAAAAAAATCAATTATGAAATACATTGGGAATTGAATGAGCGCAAAAAAAAGAAGAAGAGAATATCATATAATGCTGATACCACAATATTAAGTTATCAAGGGATAAGCTGCTGAAGCTTATAAGAAAATAATTATGTGACTTCTCAAAGGAGTTGCAGAAAAGTCATTATTTTTCATTTCTTCGCTTGCTTCTTGTGTGTTTACAGCAGCACATTACGTCGTAATTAAATTTCTTTGAATAAAAAAGAGAGCGTAGGTGAAATTACATAGCAGAAAAATTCCACCGCTGCTTCTGTGTGTGTGTCACGCAATCCTTTGAAAACTCATATATGAAATTTAATTACTCTCTCTCTCTCTCTCTAAGCTTGAAAGACGATTAAGCATGTGCATGTGAAAATAAAAAGTCATGCGGAATTTTTTGTCAATTAAAAATTCCAGAAATACAACATATGAACAATTTTCTCATGCAACATTTGATTCTAACGAGTCATCATGTTTTCTCATTCGTGAACAGTGCAGTGTTGTTACACAAACAGTCTAGATTGTTTGTGATAATATTTAAATAAAATTCTGCTAGATGACGCTTCAAAAACGATCTAAGCGCCATCTATAATTTTCATAGCGGAATTTTTTGTAAATATTAACACAAGCAATCACAGGCTGCCTTTGTAACAATACTGAAACAGAGTTGAAAGACTACTGAGATTACGACAAACAGTTTTTTAACATATTAATTGTAAAAAATTTTATTCACCATTAAATTTAAATCACCAAAAAACAATTTTTGTAAACAAACAATTTTGTGAAACAAATTTCATCATAAATACTCATTAAAATGAATTGAAATTGGTAAAAATCGAATAAATATTGAGAAAATAGTTTATATACAACATAGTAGAAGTGATTTGAACAGAATTTGAAACAAAAATAAGAAAAAAAAAAGATTTGAAATTGAGCAGCTTTTTGGTAGTTTTTCATCTCTGGTTTTGATGGCAAAACAAATAGAAGCGAGAATATATACGTATATGATTCTTTCTTGTATCGATTAAAGCAAAATATGAAGCAAAAAAATAAAAAGATTTAAAAATTCAGAGCCATCAGCCCTTTAGCAGTTTTTCAACTCTGAATTAATCGCAGTCATCATATTTTCTCATTCATGAACGATAAAAAAAGCTTAAAACAACGAGAATGGAAGAGAGAAAAAGTTTGAAGTCAATCAATTTTTTACATTCTCATCGCCTAAAGAAATAATATTGATGTTAAATATTTGAAATTTTTTCTTCTCAATTGAAAATTGCGAAATTAGTTATGAAATTTTTGTTCGTAAATTCTCAATTTTAAATCCATAATATCAAGGAAAAGCCTCATAAAAAATTTCTCCATTATTCCATTTACTCGCTTGTCAAAACATATTTGTTAGAACAAAAGGAAAATTCATGCTTGAAAGGTTCCATAATCATTTTTCTCTCTCTATTGTTACTAACTATACACAAAAAAAAAAAAAAAAACACATAACATCAGTAACAAAATATTATTTTTCGATTCCATTGTTGTCATCTTCTCCTGCTGCTTCATGATGAAAAGAATCTATACGCAACATGATTCAACATTTATACTTTTTATTCCTTTTTACGTCATTCATTCAAAATCCACTTCTAATATCTGAGTGAAAATGAATAAAAATCAAGGTGATGAAGCTTTGAAAATCTTTTCATAAATGTTTAAAGTTCATTCTATTAGAATTACATTGAATTGCTTCAAAAATGTTATTTAAAAACTTGATTAAACGAAATACAATAAATGAAAACTTAACGTATATTTTAAATTTAAAATTTATAACAGGGGAAAACAAAATTAACGAAAATTTTTTAAAATTTGAAATTCTTTCGTTATTTTTGTAAACAAAGATTTTGTAATCAAAATTGAATTTAAACGAGTTTTCCAGCATTTATACTACTTAGATTACATTAATACAACACTAAAGAATTATTCTGAATATATTTTAGGACCCAAAATGTGAAAATTTAAAAATAAAATTAAATTTAAACAACTTTCTCAGCTTCGTACTATTAAGAATACTTTAATGTTTTACTAGTGTTTTCAATTTTTCAGCTGTTTTTACTGTTTATTTCAAAGGGTTAGAACTCTTGATAGCGAAAACAAAGTAACCATTGAAGCTTAAAAATTTTGTATGAAACTAACGAAAATTTTTGTTAAATTTTTAGATTTTTTAATACACTTCTTCCTCTTTGATTACGTCTTTCTTTCAACACTTAAATTATCTTATTTTAATACAAATTGTCTAATTATGCTCCTCTATTTAGTCAAAACTTTTTCTATTTTATAAACAAAAATAAGAAGAAAATTTTTCCTAAATTTACTCCAGATGGCGCTTTAATTCAAAATTTAAATTTGAAATGACCGTTAAATTTAGATTTAATTTAATTTTGAAATAGGTCCATGTTTCACAGCCTTGAATAGTTAATAAATTTAAGAGCCATTACTACAAAAAGTTTACTGCATGAATGCATCTAATATCAACTAAAATATGTAAATACATGTGCTGACAACAAACCATTTATCTTTGTAAGGGAAAAACAATATTTTGTGAATGTGGTATCATTACATGGAGCATGTAGCATCATATATCTATGTTTAGCAACACATAGTTATGCAGTTCCATAAAAAAAAGTTTTATATTTTCATGGTCAGGAAATCGATAAAGAACAAACATGTTGTGCTAGTGAAAATGAAACTTTGACATTATATAAGCAATTTTTCATGATATGCCAGCGGCTAGTATTATTTTACATACACACAGTAGGCCTTGAGAAATTCACTGAAGCTTTCTAACGCTTGTAGCGATTATTAAATTTTCCTTTCACAACGAGCGAACGTAATTTCTCCCAAGTGACCCTTTTCTCATTCATTTTGCCGCTTCTTCCGCTTGTAACTTTACATCTTCATGATTTCTGTTACTGTTGATGAATTTTTGTCTTTTCTCGTCATAATTTTTAATAAATGATGAAAATGCTATGCTGGTTGCGTGAATTTAAGGCGTTTTCTTTTTCACCTTTTTGCTGTCCATCGACAAATAACAAATGCTGGCTCGCTCGTTCTTTTTTTTAATTCAAGTGGGGTGAAATTTAATTAGTAAGAGAATTGAAAATAAATTGAAACTGCGTGACAGGAGTTTGAAATCGAAACATTTTTTTTTTTCTCTTTCTTTCATTCTTGCTGTTTTATTGAAATTGTTGATAATTGAAAATGAATTTGAAATAAAGAAAAATTTGTCTTGGTAATTTCATTTGACCGTTAGAGAAAATTACTGTTTAAAGAAATTTTAAATTTTAAAGAATTTCGAAAATGTTTGTTAACAAAAAATCTTAAATAACATGGTTTAGCTAATTATTAATATTTTTTGATGTAACAGATTTCAGATCAAAGATTTTGTATTTGATTCCACAAATGATTTTCGAAAACGAATTTCGAAAGTTCAAATTTTTTCGAAAGTAATTTTGAAATTTCGATTTTTAACGGTCAAAAATCATGAGTAAAACTATCAAGTTAAAAAATGAATACTTAATAAACTAAACCACGCTTTATTTCACAGTATTTTAGCTTAAAACTTCAAAGATTTTGTTTTTATTTCAAATTAGATTTTCGAAAATTAATTTCAAAAATTCAAACGGTTTTCGAAATTTTGAAAATTCAAAAATATTTCGAAATTAAATTTAAAATATAAATCTTTAATGGTCAAAAATCATGAACGAAACTATCAAGATAAAAAGTAAATAGTTATTAAACTATAAATGACTGTATTTCTCACTATTTCAGCTTAAAACTTGAATAACTTTAATTACATTTCAAAAGCTAATTTCGAAAAATTCAAAAATTAAAAGAAAATTTCAAAAAGGGGAGTGAAAACATTTAAAATTTCAAATTTAACGGTCAAAATTTTCAAAAACATTACCAAGAGAAAAGCATAAATTTTTTGACTTTTATACTATTGTGAATATATAAAAGACAAAGAAAAACAATGACAAAGAAAAGTTTTTCTTTTAACATACATGAATGTTGTTGAAAGAAATAAATTGCCATCAAGCATCTTGGCTTCCAAAGCACGTATCAAAAATAATAAATTAATAAGCTTTTACGGATGAAATCTTTTATGATGCATGTCGGCATGAGTGAGCGCTATATTGATGGTTAATTTTTCATAAATAGGTGCACATACGGCTTATTGATTTGCCTTTTTTATGAGAGTGAAAAATGTCATAAATAAGGCAATTCAATTAGAGAATGATTTTATGATTATTGAATGAATTTGAATTTATGGTTTGATTAAATTTTCACAATTTATTGATTTAATCAATTTTGTATCAAATTTAATTATTAAAAGCTTCAATATTTCTTCCAGTGTTGTTACACAGGCAGCCTGTGATAATATTTACAAAAAAATTCCGCTATGTAAATTGTAGATGGCGCCTCAATCATTTTGAAGCGCCATCTAGCAAAATTTTTTGTAAATATTATCACAGGCAATCACAGGCCGCCTGTGTAACAACACTGATTTCTTCTAATTTTATAAATTTGCTGTAAAATGTGAAAATTTCATTCTTTAAAGCAAATTTTATTTATGTAAAAATAACGGTTCAATTGAATTTAAAATTTGAAAAAATGATGCGAAAAAATACGTTAATGTAAAAATCTAAGTAATCAAAGAAAAATTTTTGTTTACATTTTGAAATTTTAATTCACAATTTCTCAAATTTTGCAACAAATGACAGATTTCAAATTAAGCGATAAGCCAGTAACTCGATAGCACAAATCAAAAGCAAAAAACCGTAAGTCTCTAGCTATTGTAGTTGTCGAGATCTCGAAGCAGTCGTAATCCAATCAGTCAGCCGAAAAAAACTGCATTAGAGCCCGAAGTCGATTAAAAAATTATATGCTAAGTTGTTACGCAATGCAACGGCTCTTATTTGAAATTTCTTTCATTTTTTCTTGATTTTGATCATGATTATAGTTCAAGCTCTTTACTTTTGTGACATTCGAGCAAGAAAAACAAAAAAAGTAAGCTTTCTTTAAGAAATCACACATGTGTGAAAAATTCTACGAAAAAACATGCAAAATGTGATTTGCCATCATCAGCTGCTTCTTGCGCTTTCACTCACTTTTTAACAAATTTTCCAAAATTGTAAGCACACATCGAGTATCAAATTATGCAAATCGCTCACTCTCTTAATTGTATTTCATGTATTCTCAAGCGTCAACACAGTCGTTGATTTTTTTTTCTCTCTCTCTTTTTTGTTGAGTCAAACCATGATTACAGTATGCGTCATTATAGCATTGAATGGAAAGCAAAAAAAGAAAAAGAATGAAAAATTATTTTAGGAATCGTAAGGAAATTACACCGTTTCAGATTCGTGACTTGCATGAATGTTTACAATACATGTATACATGTTCCTCTAGAAAATAATATTATTATCGATTTTTTAATCTTGCTGTTGCTGCTATTCTTGAACAAATTTGAATTTTTCAGTTACAGATGACGCTAAAATCGATATTTTTCTGAAAATTTTGTTTAGTAAATTTCTTTCTTTGTGAAACATGTTTCTTCTTTATTTATTGCTAAAAAAAATGTTACTATTGATTTTTTTATCTTACTGCTGCTGCCATTAATTTTGAGAATGATTTTTTGAGAAGGAGTTGAATTTTTCAATTATAGATGGCGCTAAAATCGCTAAATTTTATTTCACAAATTGCTTTAGTTTTTCTTTGTTTCTCTGTGTTTATGAGTGTTGTATTCATTGATTATCATCCTTTTCTTTATATTCAAGTCAAATATGACTAGTATAAATGAGTTTTAACTCGATATTTTATGAAAAACTTTTTTGTTTACATTTAACTAAAACAACTGTTGCATTGGTTACTAAGGTTAAAAAATTTGAACAAAAACAAAGTTTAAGAATTGCTACTGCTACCATTGGTGAAGGCAGTGCCTTTTTTATTTATTTATTTTTCTGCGGCTCTAGCAAGTCGCGATCAATATCTTTCCACTTACTTTCTTCATTCATTTGTATATGAACCTACGTCAAAAATTTTCTCTTTATATATATAATTTTGTTGTTTGAATAGCAAATTACAGCTTATGAGCATACACCTGAGACCTTTTTTTCTGTGCTGTTCAAGAGAGGATTAATCATTGCGATAATTTGATTGATTTGCGTCAAATGTTGGGTAAAAAAATTGAAAGACCTTTTTTTTGATAATTTAGGATGATAATCACGTAAAAACGGAAAAGTTTCTTATTCTACTTCTTGTAATCCAATTGGGTGAAAATTTATTCAATTTTTTAATTATCATAATTATCACATACACTGCAGCAGCAACATTCAATTTTAATTTCAATTTTGATGAATTCATATCAAGCATTTTTGGACTAATGCCAATATGAAAAATATCAAAAATGAATTTTGTTGAAAAAATTTCAATTTAGGACAATATTTCAGTGTTGTTACACAGGCGGCCTGTGATAATATTTACAAAAAATTCCGCTATGAAAATTGTAGATGGCGCTTTATACATTTTGAAGCGCCATCTAGCGGAATATTTTGTAAATATTATCACAAGCTGTTTGTGTAACAACACTGCAATATTTCTGCAATGAAATTTTTCATTATTTAATTTTACCCAAGAGAGAACAAAGAATTTTGTTGAAATTTTTACTATCATGATAATGAGATGCTGTCGTGCGATATAGTCATAGAAAATTGAATAATTTGATAGCATTGAATTGAATAGCATTTTCGGACTGTTTTGCGAGCACTCTTTTGCTAAAAACTTTAACTATTGAGCATTTAAAGATATGAAAATTAAATGATGAGTATTGAAACACTCAAGAACTGTATTGAGTATTAAAATACTTAATAAAGAAGTGCTGAGCACTAAAATTTTCAAAACTTAAGGTTTAGTGTTGAAAAACTTATACACTTAATGCTGAGCAATTTAAATCCTAAAAGCTTTATTTGTAAGTAATTGAAAAACTTAAACTACTAGTGCTAAGCTCAATAAAATACTTAAATGTATGTGCTGATCATCGAAACACAGAAATACTCAGGTGCTGAGCACTGGAGCACACAAACACTAGTGCTGAGCACTAAAACACTCAATATTAATTTTAAATTAACATATTAAATTGTTATTAGAAACAATTGGTAGCAGCTAATTGTATTTAGTAATAAATGATAGTAACTGCACAGAGAGAAAACAGTTTTGATGAGTTTTAAAAAAAAAAACTTTTTTAGACTTTAGAAAAAACTTTTTCTTTTCGTGTGGTAGCTTTGAACATCAGTTAAAATTATTTATTGATCTTTTTGATTGAATAAAAGTTCTTAATTTCTAGGATTCGGCCGTCGATGCCGATATCGACAAAGAAAAACTTCTAAAAAATTCCGCTATGAAAATTGTAGATGGCGCTAAAAACGATCTAACCGCCCTCTGTAATTTTTATAGTAGAATTTTATGGAAGTTTTTTTCTTTGTCGATATCAGCCGAGCCCTATAATATCACAAATTAAGGCTTTAATATGAATTCTTATGAAAATGACAGACACAATTTGTTGATGAAAATCATGCTTGAACGATTTTCTAAATAATTTCTAATGTGAATGTATTGAAGCATATATTCACACACCTACATGAATTGCAGAAAGTGTAAATCTCTATTTTATTATTTTTTTTCCACAACATCAACAACCCACATAAAACGTTTACTCATTCTCAGTTGAAAGCACAACAGAAGAAAAACTAAGGTTGCTAAGGTAAATAATTGAAAAAGGAATAAAATTTCAAATAAAACTCAATTTCATTCAAAATTACAAATTTCTTACAAGAGAAACAATTTCTTTTAATGCAGTGTTGTTACACAGGTGGATTGTGATGATATTTACAAAAAAATTCCGCTAGATGGCGCTTCAAAATGATTAAGGCGCCATCTACAATTTTCATAGCGGAATTTTTTGTAAATATTATCACAGGCTGCCTGTGTAACAACTCTCTTTTTATCTTAAAAGCTATTTAAAGTTTTTACTTCCTTCATTTTATTTGTTGTTGTGTAAATTCAAGGAATTTCATTTTTGTGATAGATTAAATAAAACTTTTTTTTTCAGCAAGAGCTTATATCAAAAATGTTTGACATCAGAGCACAAAGTTATTGCTCCCACGAGAAGAAACTCAGACTGAATTTGAATTTTTTTTTCAATTTAATCAAGTTCGAAAAAGTAACGGTTAAAATTTCGAAAAATTCAAAAATTTATAAATTTTGTTGAAAAAGAAAAATGTCGCGTGGCGGTCAATAAGGTCTGAAAAATAATTCGCCTAACTTCGCTCGTGGGCAATGAAAATCAATGAAGTTCTGGTTATAACAGATTTCATTATAAACTCTACAATTTCATTATCATGTCGTCGAAGACAAAAAATTAGACAATAAAACAAAACATGCACACGAGAGAAAGTGAAAGAGTTATATCTATCATGAAGAAATTTGATTCTTCTTGTTTTTTATAATAATTTTAGTAGGCTAATTTGAAAATTTAACGGTTAAATTTGAATTTTTTCTCTTTTTCGAAACTTAAACAAAAAAATTAAGAAATTTCTTGTTATTTTGTCAATTAATAATCAAAGTAAACATTATTTAGAAGTAAAAGAACATTAACTTAGTTATCAAAGAAAGCCATAAAAGTTTTTAAATATTACACTATTAAAAAACTTTTTGATAATTATAACGGTTTTTTTAAATTCTAACAAAGCTAATGCGTATCAACCAGCCAACAAGTTCAACCCGAAGTTCATCACAACCTCTCGCACTAGACAATGAGTTGATTGAGGAAGTAGACAAATTTGTTTACCTCGGAAGTGTTGTAACCATTGATGGCGGAGCAGAAGCAGATGTTCTAAATCGGATAAGGTTGGCCAATGTAGTCTTTGCATCACTGAAGCATGTCTGGAGTTCGAGCAGGCTACTACTCAAACTGAAGATCAAAATCTTTAACTCGAACGTCAAGTCAGTACTACTCTACGCTTGCGAAACTTGGAAAGTTACAGTAGCACTCAGTCACAAACTCCAAGTATTCGTTAACAA
>JACWBX010000328.1:0-32184 GCA_014622435.1 Polypedilum pembai
ATTGAACGGAGAATACAGCAATGTGTGGTTTGATAGAAAAGAAATTTCTATTGAGGCACAAGAGTGTAGAAAATCATTGTCAAAAATATATGAAACTGTCAATGAGTTGCTTTCGCGTGAAATCAATGGTTGTGGAATTGCAGCAAATAGGATTGTTGTAGGAGGTAAATTAGTTAGAAATTTCATATCAATTGTTTTCATAGAATATTTGTAATAGGCTTTAGTATGGGAGGAGCACTTGCTATGCATACAGGTTATCATTTGAACACAAATCTCGGTGGAATTTTTGCCCTTTCATCCTTTCTCAATCGTGAATCAATTGTATATGAATCACTTGTTCAACATGATAGCTCCATTCCTCTGCCACCCTTGAAAATGTTTCATGGCGAAAGGTAAAAATTCTATCAATAATTTTTAAACAATAGTAAACATTTAAATTTGTATTCCTTTTTCTTCTTTTTTATCTATAGAGACAATCTTGTCCCTATTGAATGGGCCAGAAAAACATTCAATGAACTGAAAAAACGTGGCATCATGGGTGATTTCACGCCACTTCCAAACACATTGCATGAATTGAAGAAAAGTGAAATGTTGAACATTGAAAAGTGGTTAAAAGAAATTTTACCTCCCCTTGATAGTAATTTGAATAATTAGATAATAGTTAATTAGTTTACAAAAACATAAATTAAAGTTGAACAAATAAATTTTTACATTTTTGATAAAATTGTTTAATATATTAAACTTTAAATTCCTATTTTAATATAATAAAACTTTAAAATACTTATACTGTCACATTTTATAATCTTTTCAATTAGGCATGGTAACCCATATCAATGCGTAAAAAGATTTTTTGAAATAAGTCTAGAAAAATATTTCAATAATTAAGTGATTGACCTCCATAGAGATTATTTTCATAGAATATTATGACTAATTTTTGAAAATTTTATTGCTACCTACTTTTTTAACACATTTTAGTAAACAAGTAGATCAATCTCGACGCCCTGCTAGTCGAAGATTATAGCGCATTTTTGCCTTGACAGATCAGTATGTTTGGCGATGAATTTTAGATATTTTTAGTTAACACTTGCTGATGGCAAGTATGTCAATAATTTTGCTGTCCAAAATGCAACAAGATTGATACTATTTAAAAAAAATTTGGTGCTAGCTTCACATAAGCATTGAAGCTTTTTTAACTATATGCTATAATGTTATATTTGTAAAATTTTTCGGAGAACATGGTCTAGTGTCTGAAATGTATGCACTAGGGTATTGTGTCTCAAAAATTACTTCTGACATGTTATCTTTATGTTTCGTGACATTTGGCAACTTTTTGATCAACATCATGCCGGACCACCATATACTGGCTCGGATCCAAAATATTCTATTTTCATCATATTCTAAGAAATCAAATTCAAGAAAATTTAAGAAATTTTTCAAATTTTGTTTGTTTTAATTTCTCTACACTTTTTTCTCCGTTTTTAATTTTTTCCTCCTTTTCTTCGAAGCTGTCACGCCCTCGTTTATTCCCATTAAATATTCTATTACTTCTTGATATTTATTATTCAAATTCATTAAACCGTTTTTAATAATAAAAATTTCATTAGTTTTTTATTAGTTTCATCATTCAAATATCAAACGCAATATCAGCGAAAAATCACTATTAATTTCTTTATTTGAGTGAAACAAATTTGTATAATTTCATCAGCCAAATGTCATAATATTTCTTGCAACTCAACGAAAAATTTTGATTTTATTCATCATGAGATATCGGCTAATATTTCATTAGTTTGCAGAAGGCAATAAAATGTTTGAAAATTCTAATGACACACTTAGACAGCTAAAATTACATAATGATAAAAGAACTTATTTACTAGGGATCAATATCGGTCATTGCCTCGAAAAAACTCGCCTAATCTTGTATTCAAACCACATAGAAATTTTTTAAGCTTATTTATTGAACACATTTCATATACAGTAAAAAAATTAAAAAAATATTTTTTGCTAGAGTCGTCATTGTGACTAAATAAATTACAAGAGTAATCTAGTTCAAACATTGCGCTGATGGAGGCTCGCTCGCCATCACATTTTATGGCTTCATAGAAAAATATATACAAACGAGAAACGTGTGTGGAAATCATACCATCGACTTGTGTAGCAATTGAAATCAGTACGAGTCATAATCTCACAAATTTTATTTACATATTTGATAATATACACTTAAAATTAATCACTATCACCCTCATTCTATCATCGTAAATTTTCATTCTTCCTGAAAATCATAGAAGCATAAGAAATTTAAGAACAGATTTGATTAAATTTCTCTCTCTTGTGATTTTTATTATATACGTCAATTAAACGAATCACAAATTAGACTGATAATAATAATATTATCATTGATAACGAAAGGCGATTATTATTTTTTTTTTGTAAATATAAGACGTTGATGTATCAGTAGAGTTATTAATTCAAAAACATGTTTTTATTAAGCTTTAATCTGTCTTGAAAATCCCTAAATTTTCCTTTTTGCCATGAGATGAATTTCCAGAAATTCAATCAAGAATACGTCATCAATTGTTTGTCTGTAGTTGCCAATATTTACATGTATTTGAAATGTGAGCGTGAATAATCGATCGTTGTTATAAGCTCTACATTTTTGCTGTATGTTAATTAGTTTACTATCAAACGTCGTTGAGAACACAACGCTAACAGTGAAAAAAAATACAATTTTAAAAATTTGAATACAAATAAATATTTTGACTGAGATGGATGTGATAGCATCGAGCAGTGATTTAGACACGAAAGAGGCGCTTGTCGTCGCTACGAGTTTTATTACAAACACAATAAGAACGTTGATTTTTAATCCAAAGACCCCAACGGTGGGTCATGCTAGCGATAATGATGATAAGCTACATCAAATCTCACTCAGTGAAGTTTCATTGCACGATCAACCTGAGGACTGTTGGATAATCATCTATGATCGTGTATACGATGTAACTAATTTTCTTGATAACGTAAGTAATTCACAACTAGTAGTTTTTCTCTGTGATAAGACAAATTTAATATAAACATCCCTTGCTATAAATAATAATATCACAATTATTTCTTTTCCAAATAGCATGTTGGTGGCTTTGATATAATAATGGAATATGCTGGAAGGTACGTATCTCTCACTTTCTTTAAATAGTCTTAACGTTTTTGCTTATCAAGTATCGATTCTTGACCTTCAGACCAGCTTTTTTGTTTTTTGTGCCTCTTTTTCGTTCTGACCCACGTACACATTCATTCATTTTATTATCTTTATATGCTAACAAAAAAATTCTTTCGTTTCCTTATTCCTCTTTACTTACAGAGACTCAACTGTAGCGTTTGCCGGCCACTCGAAATTTGCTTTAAGCCTACTTAAACAATATGAAATTGGAATTCTACCTCCACACGAAAGAATCTACAGATATCCTGGCACTTTAAAGATATCAAGTTCATTGCCAGAATAAAAAAAAATACAATGCATACTATTTGTACGACAGACTATGATGATAATTCTACTAGTGTTGGGATTATGATGTCGTAATTAGTGACTTGCTCTTTTCACTTTCGTGATAATGAGAGTTTGAAGTAACTCAAAATAATTTCTAAGAATAGAATGGGTAGCATTATCGTCTGTTTCTTTAGTATTTGTACTTATATACATTAAAATATACACATTATGGCCATGAATAATCTACGTTTGTTGAACGACGCGTCTTGTTTTTTCTGATAATATTGGAGGAGTGATTTTCTTGGAAAAAATCGCATTTTTACAATTTTTGTCCATTATCACCCTCATTTATTCCTCAAAAATTATTGATCTATTTTTTGTTTTTTTTTTTTTTAAATTTTTTACTCACTAATTTAAAAAGAAGTGCTGATTAGTATTATTAACTATTTTTAAATTCAGCCTGTTATCAATTTTAATTTTTGAAGCAATCTCTAAAGTGTTTTGATTGCAAGTATGTTATATGTGCAATTAATATACGGATAAGACTTAAGTATTTTGATTATTTAATTATTTTGTTTAATAATGATGAAAAATAAAAATTTAAATAAAAATAAAAATTAAAAGTCTTTTGTCTTAATTAATTTCTTAGCAGGCGCAATAAACTAATACATTTTACATTTTACATTAATTAATATCTTTTACTACCCAGTGAGAAAAATTTTTTCAGTCGAACCAAAAATTTTTTGTCCGCCGCCGGACTAAAATTTTTTTGATATTTTCAAGTCCAGCCGAAAGACGGCGGCCGGAGTCCGAATATTAGGAAAAATTAGAAAATTCCGGAAAATATCAGTTTTTTTATTTGAAACTTTGGCCGGATAGTCCGGATCGAGGAAAATATTAAAAAAAAAAATTCTGGACTAAATTTCTCACTTGGTAATTTTTGAATTTTGAGAATATTAATATGAAAATAAATGAAAGAAATTGTCAACTGAATGAAATAAATTAAAAATATGAATTAAATTTTTAAAACATTCGTTTTTCCTTAATTACAACTATTAAAATATCCTAGGAGTGCATTCGATAGCTTCCTAATCTTATCAAACTGTTTATTACAATTTTTAAGATATAAAACTGCTATAAAATACCATTGGGATTATTAAAAACCAACAGTATGTAATTGAGAGTGATTTCAAAATGAAAATCTTCATTCTAGTTTTTGTGGCTTTTGTGGTGCTGTCAATAGTACTATGTGAAAAATCTCGTTTTGATAATTATCGTGTATATAAAATTGAAATAATAAACCATGAGCAACTTGATGCAATGAAGTATCTTGCTGACACAAGCGATTCGGTAATTTGATAAATATTTAAAAAATATTTTAATTTATTTTATGCAAAAAATAGTTTAGTTTTTGGTCACAACCTTTAGCTTTTGGATCATATGAGCTCATGGTTCCACCGCATAAATTTTCACATTTTAGTGAAATAGTTGAAAGTTTAAATATGCAACATAAATTAATTATCAAAAATTTGCAAGAGTGAGCACACAATCAAATATATCATACGATGCTTCTCTTAATTTGTAAATGTTCACTTTAAAGACTCCATGACAAGGAACAACCCATGAAACAGAGAAAAGCTGACGGTGTGATGGATTGGGATGATTACCAAAGCGTGGAGACTATTCATTCATGGATGGACTCGCTTCAACTTGAATTTCCGAATATTGTCAATGTTACGTCTATTGGAAAATCCTACGAAGGGCGCGATATGAAACTACTTAAGTTGTCGAAAAAAACAGTAAATATTCCTATCTCAAGTGTTTTTTTTATCAAATTTAAATCCTAAATGATTAACTTAATTGTTACTTAATTTTGTGCTTATTTCATTCAGTTCTAATTATGTAATCCATGTATTTTAAGGGAAATCGGGCGATTTTTGTTGAGTCACACATACACGCTCGAGAGTGGATAGCATCTGCAACATCAACATGGATTCTCAATCAATTATTGAGATCAAATCGTTCTGAAGTTGTTGATTTAGCAAACAATATTGATTGGTATTTTCTGCCTATTACAAATCCAGGTTTTCAATCAAATTTCCTTTCATTTACAAAACTCATTTAATGAAATATGCCTACAATTTAGATGGTTATGAATATACACGCAATAACAATAGAAATTGGAGAAAAACAAGATCGAAACAATCAGCATTGTGCTGGGTAAGGTTATACAGAGAATTTTTATGTGTATTGTCACATGCATATCCAGCAAATTATACATAAATGTATTTTACAGGGAGTCGATCCAAATAGAAATTTTGGCTATAATTGGATGATTCCCGAGGAAATATCTGGTTCTACGGGATCTAGTGTTAGTCCATGTAGTGATGTTTATTCAGGTCCTTATAATTTCTCAGAACCCGAATGCTATGCAATCGATCGATTTTTAGATGCTCATCAAGGAATTTTCGACGCTTATCTCGCTGTAAATAACTTAGTTGTATGTTTAAATGTGCAGAATTCAAAGAAATTGTTATTTTAGTTACACTCATACGACCATTCAATATTATACCCATATGGAAATAGTCGAGTACCAGTTGTAAGCATTAATTTTTTCGTTTCTATAGTTCTGACTGCTGTAACAGAAATCTTTTTCATAGCCAAATGATGACGAATTGAAAGCTGTTGGTGATGAATCTGCCAGGAGATTATTTAATACGCATGGTATTCAATATCGTGTTGGAAATCAAGTCTCTATACTATGTAAATTTTCATAATTCCAATTTACCTAAAAATTTAATTTTTTTTTCTAAATCTAGATGAAGCATCGGGAAATAGTCAGGATCATGCCTATGGAAAATATAAAATTCCGATCTCTTATACCTATGAAATGAGAGGAAGTGGGTCATATGGCAACTTTGGCTTTTTCTTACCTCCTGAATTTATAGTTCCAAATGCTGAAGAAATGCTTGAAGCATTTATTGGTCTTGTAGCTAAAGCTCGTGAATTTAACCGATTCACTACAGCATAAAATGATATCACAAATATTTGATGAAAAACGTGCAATAAATATATTACTGATTGTTACAATAGCAATGAAAATTTTTATTTTGATAAAAATTTCTGTACATATATTTCATGAGAAAATTTTACACGCAAATAATCTTAATTTAAATTGAGAAATAGAAAGATTTACGAAATTAACAGCAGACTGTCAAATGAGCTTAAAATTTTTGACGTTATTTCAGGAGGATAGACACGATGGCAAGTTGGCAAAAATTTATTAGAAAAGTGGTAAAAGTGGCAAACATTTTGCCACCGTGTCCATCCCCCTGCGTTATTTGCAAAGTTCTTCAATATCCAGTTTAGTTTAGCCTAATGATGTTCAATACACATTCTGAAATTTATAGCTTCATGACTCTTTAAAAAATAATTTAAAGTTAAACAACCTACCTGCTTTCAAAAACAAATAAAAGAAATATTTACATCAGAGTCAGAAACCGTTTTGTTTTTTAGTCGCGACTAACAAAAATCCAACTAATTTTAGTCGATTAAAAATCAAGGCCTGAGAACTCTTTGATTTTTTTGGTTTTTATATATATATTTATGTGGCGAAATCAAAAAAAATTGATTTGTATGGAAAAACTAAAAAAATCAAAAAAAAAAACCAAATTTAACTTTCATACAAATCAAATTTTTTTGTTTTTTGTAAAACTTCATTAAAGCATGATAATTTCTGTTTTATTTAACTAACTATAAAAGGAATAGAATCAATGTTTTCAATAAAATCATCGAAACAAAACTGAAACCAAAGAGTTCTCAGGCCTTGTTAAAAATAAAGTGCTAATCGACTAAATTTTAGTTGATTTTTAGTCGATCATTTTATCCGACTAAAATTTAGTCAGTCGACTTTACCCGACTAAAATTAAAATTTATTCGACTAAAATTGTTTTTAGTCGATTAAAATTTTCAACTAAAAAACAACTAAAATTTAGTCGATTAATATTTTATTTTTAATCGACTAAAAATTAGTTGAATTTTAGATAGTCGAAAAACGGTTTCGGACTCTGATAAATATCTTTAAATGAAGTTATTGTGGGTTATCATAATCATGAAACCAATTCTCAGGTAGAAGCTTTTGTCGTAATGAGTATTGAATTTCGTCATAGGTCTCAAATATTTGTATCATAATTATCATGCATGAATGCTCGCAGGAATTTTTCCGACTAATTTATATCTTTTTCTTCGGGGATTGTAACGACATTAAAAACTCTCAAATGTTTCTTTGATGAAAACTCGTTAATAGTTTTCTCTTAGTTAAACATCTTTCGATTACAAATAAGCGTTTAAAATTAAACTTTGAAAAAAGTATAGAAAATCTTATGACATCTTACCGCGTTAACACCATAATAATAAAATAAAGGAAAATAAAATAAATCACATTTTCAACTGAATAACATTTCATATATGAATCTCTACCTACAATGTATCATTTGCCATCACAACTTCTTCGGCAATCTTAAAAGCTTAGGTAAAATGCTATCTTCATGGTTCAACAACGTTGATACTTTTTTAGCGTATTTTTCTCTCCATATGAAAAAAGGCGCTATTTTTTATTCTTTGATCTCAATGTCATGTAATGAAGCGCTATGTTAGAAGAGGGTATTATGAACAAATTTTCTACACAGTCTATTATCATATCAAAAGCTTTCAGAAAATTTTTAAAACTTCTTTCTCATTTTAAGCCAAAGAGATTATACAGGAGGATGGACACAGTGGTAAAACTTAAAAATATTCGTCTTTCTGCCTTTTTCGCTTTAAATTAATATTTTTTACAAAAACTTCGAAAAAAGCTTTTTTTTACATTTCCTCTCATTTTATCATAATTTTTCTTCACTTTCATCGTAATGATAATATTAGAAATGTTATTTATTTCCTGATTGTTTCATGATTTTAGAAGTTTGAGATTTTACATTTTCAGTGTAGTTTACATGAATTGGCCGAAATATTTAAATAGTTCTTAAAAGATTTATGAGATTTTTATAAATTTTTCAACACTTGTTTTTGTTTTGATTTAGTTTACAGAAAAACTATTGTTACGATAATTTTTTTATTAAATAAAAATTTTCTTCCTTTTTGTATCAAAATAATGCGGAACTCCAAATTTTTCGCCTTTTCATCATCGTATCCGTCCCCTTAGATACGTAACTAATACTTTTAAAAAAAATATAAAATATAATGTTTATATGTACAAGCTCTTGATCTTATTTATAAGGTTAGACAAAATTCATTTTTGAATGTATGCGCATTTAAATTTTCGAATATTCGCTTTACTCACCTTCAATTTATAAAAAGTATTTGAAACAAAGATAATTCTTATAGCAAGAAAGACTAAAAGTTTTGTGTAAGCAATAAACTTTTATATTCTAAAATTTTTACTTAATTTTTATGACATTAATCGAGCAATTGAGTGCCTCAATAGCGGAATGATTAGAGTGTTTGACTTAAAAAATGTGTTTTGTCACGGCTTTCTTAAATTCGAATTCTATCTGCATTTCTTCAAGTTCTTCAAAAATGTTTATACTATGGTTGTTCAGTTTAAATAATAAACAGCAATAATTCAGAACTACCGAAGGAAAAGAAATACGAAAAACCCGTTAAAAAAATAAAAAATAAAATAAAAACACGGTCGTATCCTTAGCGATTCTTTTTTTCGTCTTGTGGTAAAAAAATGATGAAAACGTTGGCACCATAGATTGAAAAATTAATAGTAAAAAATTGATGAATTCAAAGTTCGGAAATGACCAGTTGAAGCGGAAAATGGTTTTTTGTATCAAAAATTTAACTAAGCCCTGATTTACTCTGTTTATTGAGAAAATTTATTTTAAAATTCATTTTATTTTAGGTTCATCATACATCGGTTATTTTAAATTTTAAATCCGAAACAGGAATATTAATGAAAGTACTTTTGATTTTCATATCAGGATGATGCCATTCAAGCCTAAAATTTCTCACGATATTTGCAATTAATACTTCAATTTCAAGTTCAGCCAAGCGTCGGCCAATACACATTCTGAATTTAAATAATTTATCATGAGCGAATATTTTGATTGAATTTAATTTATTTTTAAAACTTGCCTGCTTCCGAAACCAAATGGGAGAAATGTAAAAGGATTTGCATGAGGACATTTTGTTTCATTATTATCACGAAGCCATCTTTCAGGTATAAATTTTTCCGGTTGTGAGAATTGCTTTTCATTTGCCATTTCAA
The DNA here is from genome assembly GCA_014622435.1 of Polypedilum pembai. NCBI lineage: Eukaryota > Metazoa > Arthropoda > Insecta > Diptera > Chironomidae > Polypedilum > Polypedilum pembai. Next base: position 9,747 of record JACWBX010000328.1, read on the forward strand.
ATATTGGTACCATTATTATATGTTCACCTGCAGGAATGTTATATCCAGAGAGATTTACATCGTTCACTACCTTTCTGGCAGTTCCACTAATGACTGGCATAACTCTGAATGCTTCCTTGATGACACCTCTTAAATATGGCATGCTTTTCATATTTTCTGCACTCAATTGTGTTTTCTTCGTTGGTAAAATTTTTATCAACTCTTTGCGAAGGATTTCCTGTTTGTCAGGATTTTTAGCAATGCAATAAAGCGTGTTAATAGCAGCTGTTGCTGTCTGTTAGAAAAATTGATAAATCAATAAACAATATTGAGCTTGTAATACAATCTACTCACTGTGTCAACTCCAGCTTTAAATATAAAAAATATATAGATAAATTGATTTATATCAATCAAATGTATACAATTCAAAGTGTATTTACCCAAAAGCATATCACTTGCCATAACGACAGCTGCTTTTTTATCAATCTTCAAAAGTTTTCTCAACACACCGTCTTCATTGCTATTAGATGTTGAAGATGAATCTGATTCTATTCTTGCAATCGCTTCTTCAATATAATGCAGAACAATACTAAATTTTTATTAAAATATCTGTATTGTATTTTAATGAGATTAATGTCAGATTTAAACTTACTCTGTTATTGTATCATAAACTTTCAAAAAATCTTTAAATGCTTTTGTTTGATAATACTTCCATATGGAGGGAAGTCCATCAAATTCGAAAGATTTTTCAAAAAAGATGCGAATATTTTTGATGAGTTCTTGTGCTTTTTCATCATCAGAAGATCCGCTTTGCAAATTCAATCGTCTCTCTAAAGCAACAGCAACAACGGACTCTAAAGACCATGAATTTATGTAGTTACTAAAATCAGCAGGCATTTCGTGTTTGCTGTCTCGCATATTTCGCATTCTAAAAATACGTATCAATGCAAACATTTTAATTGAATGATATAAAGAATTTTCTCACATTTCTACAAATTCTTTTGCTATTTCATCTACTTGGGTACAATAAAGCTTCATAGTTTTTGGTTGCATCAAAATTGGATTTGTTATCGTACGCATTTTCTGCCACTCGTCCCCTTGAGAAGAAAATAAGCCAGCAAATTTGTCATAAATGTCAGAACGTTTAGTTTTTCTATAATAGACGAGCGAATCCATGTTTAATCTCTCTGGCCATAGACCTTCATTTCTGTATACCTAATTGATATGTTATCAATATCTTATGAACTGATAAGAAGAAATAATAATACTTTTTCAAAGTCTTTTGCGTCATACGAAATAATGACTTTCGGGCGGCCGAAAAGACCAGGAAATCTGAGTTTTGTCATACATGTAAGCGGAAATTAAAATTTTCTTCTTCTCCTTTTTTATATTATTTATTACCTCACTATAGATCCATATTCATTATAGAGAAGTTCATGAAGTTGTTTCATTGACTTGTTATAATATTTTCCACCAGGTAAATTACCTACCACAATCTTAAAAGCTGAAATAGAAGGCATTTCAGAGAATGATTTATTTTGGCTCGATTGGCTGCCAAGGTTAAATGACGTAGATGTAGTAGCGAAGAAACGTAAAGAAATAATAGTTGATTGCCGAGACAACATTTTTTACGAAATCACAGATATATGTGAACACAAAGAGAAATCATAACAAACTGAGATAGAATATTTAGCGTGTCTGCAAAATATATAAAAATGAAAGAATATTTTTTTTTTTAAACAAGTTATTAAATAATTTTTTTTGTAATTTAATGCGTTAATCAGCTGGGGACTTTAATTTGGTTAGTTTTCTCGGCCAAGAAAATAATCAAATGTTTTGAATAAAAAATTTTGGCTTAAAACTTGTATCGAAATTTTTGGCCGAAAAGAAACACTTTTAAGAGTTATTCGTTAAGTTTCTTAAAGTTTAATTTTCCAAAACAAAATATAATCTCTGTTTCATAATAAAATTACACCTAAATTATTAAGAAAAGTGTATTACAATAGAAACCATATTAAGTGAAATTGGATTTTTAAAATTGAAATATACTTATATGCAACAAGTAAGATTTTTCTCCCTACCGATTGACATGACATCTATCAACAATTCTTTATTTTTTAAAAAGCGCTTTTAGTATAATTTCATTGTTTTTCTAACTTTCAACTATTTATTTTATTCAACTCTATTCATGATGACCATAAAATAGTTTTGAAAATTCAAATATTGAATCAATTAATGAATGATGTTTTAAATTTATTATTAAAACTAGTTAAGATAAGTAATGCAGCTGATATCTCTAAGAAATGATTAATAAATAATAATTCGGAAAAATATTTTGCTTTTAAAAATGCGCTTTGAAGAATTTGTGTGCACACGAATTCTATTGTTTTTGTTGTAAAAGTTTTCTTAATTGATTTTATTTCTTAAAAAAAAAAACTCAATTTATTGCCATTAAAAATGGTAGGTATTATCTTAAAAATGATACATAATATTTCATAGTTGTTTAACATATTAAGTTTAATCAAAAAAATAAGAATTTATAAAGAAATTCAACATTTTGTAAAAATCAATATTTGTCCGACATTGTAAAAAATTTTTGTTGAAAATTTTTGCAGATGCAATTCATGTTATTATTTAGCCGACAAGGCAAACTAAGATTACAAAAGTGGTATGTTGCTCATCAAGATAAAGTAAAGAAAAAGATTACGAGAGAATTAATTTCAACGATACTTGCTCGCAAACCGAAGATGTGCTCTTTTCTAGAGTATAAAGAATCTAAAATTGTGTATAAAAGGTATGCGCAAGATACAAAAGAATGAATAATTAAAAATTTAATAGGTTTTCTTTATTTCATCTTATTAATTTTAGGTATGCAAGTTTATATTTTTGTTGTGCTGTTGAGCAAGAAGACAATGAATTGTTGACTCTTGAAATCATTCATCGATACGTGGAACTCTTAGACAAATACTTTGGAAGCGTATGTTAAGATATTTTTTCATTAGAAATAGTTGCCTTACAACTTTTCTACTTTAGGTTTGTGAATTGGATATTATCTTCAATTTTGAAAAGGCTTACTTTATTCTCGATGAATTAATGGTCGGCGGTGAAATACAGGAGACGTCCAAAAAAAATGTCCTAAAGGCGATTGCAGCACAAGATGTCTTGCAAGAGGTAGGGAATGATGAAACTTACGATATTTGAACTCTTAATTCAGTAATATATAAAACATTAATCATTTGAGTCGTTGTGTTATGAAAGAAAAGTCAATCAAAAGTATATGAAAGATGCTAATATCTCACTCTTGCCTTCGTCATTTGAAATTTTACCTTCATTATACACAATTATATAATAATGACGATAACTGACTTGCCAAAAATAACTTTATGCTTTATTTTTTATCGTACAAGTTGATTTTTTAGTTTTTCAAAATCTCAGTTATTATTTTGCTCTGTACAACCAGTTTTTTGCTTTATATATTGCATTCTAAGTAAGTTTTTAAGCAGGGATTAAGGTTGCAAACTATCAACAAAAATTTTTTTATAATTTTTTGCAATCTCTTTGAAAGGAGATATTAAAATGTTCGCCTTTGGCAAGGTTAGATGAAAAAAATTCACTAAAAGCTGCTTATTATTTGTTTAGCATTTAAAACTAAGTAAATCCGTATATGAAAAATTTTTACTGTGCTGTCCAAAAAATTTGTATTACCTAATTGCATTTGGTGGCAGTTAAAAAATATGAATAAGTTCACTTGGTGTAGCTGTTATTTTCGATAGTATTTAGCATTTTTGGGCTATTTATAGTTTTTCAGGACTTTAGTATTATGGATTCGAGCATAAAATTTTTTAATTAAATTAAAAAAATTTACAAATTAAAGTAAAAAAGCAATGCCTTAAAAAAATCTTAATATAATTAATAGAAAAAAGATATTTTGCCAAAATCTAAAGCATCTATTAGAGATGTATTGTCAGATATTTAGATCATAAATCTACAGAATAGCAGATTAATTTAAATTTTCCATCATTTTAGCCCCTCTCTTCTCTTTTTTTACAAATATCAATTACCAGAGATGAGCATCAGGCATATATTATTATGAGTTTCTTTTCTCACTTTCTCTTCTTTCTTCTGATTTTAATTTTGAATGCTTTATTAAACTCAGCTTTTTGCATGAATCAACATTATATGTGTAATTCAAGTTAAAAATTGAAATAATCTAATTAATAGCATGATAATTACGAAAGAAAATAATTACAAAAATTTTCCCAAATTGTAGTTTGAAAAATTCACCAAAAAAAAATTCCATTTTAGAATAGGTAGAATTTGATGCACTGAGAAACACTTATTTGTATTTTTGAATAGATATTCTCAGTGCATGACTATGTTTATGTCTAATTACATACTTCCTTTTGAACCAAAAATTTCTTCAAATATCTACTTTTTTTCTTCTTTTTCTTCCAAACTTTTTGATTTTTTTCAAACACACAAAAAAAATAAAAATCCAAAGGATCTGAATGAGAATTTAAACTAATGAAAAGTGCAAAAACTTTTCATACGATTCAACATCAACGTCGATATCAGTTTATTGAAATGAATTAGATTGACAAACAGTGAAATTTTGCATTAAAATATCGCTGTAGATATAATTTTAGATAAACTTTAGTAGATTTATAGGGCGCTTTTAACTATCTCAATCGCTTCTTTTCTATATTCATATCTGTTAAACAAACGATATAATTATATAAAATTCAATTTATGAAGCTTTCATTGTTTAGCTGAAAAGCCATACACAAAAGAAAAGAATACGAGGAAAGCCTATCATACCTAAATCAACATTAATATATCCTAGAGCTTTTATATTTTATTTTCGCATCAGCTTCATTATCATTTGGATTTGGTTATATCTTTAGCTGTTTTTAGAAAAATTTTGTTCAATTATCTTATGAAATCAATTCTTTCTTCTTGATTTCCTTAAATTCACAGGTTCTAGATGAGGAAGATTATTTTTTCTTTTATTAGTCATGATTCTACCAAAAATATTGTTTTTTTCTAGTTTTATTATCATAAAATATTTTCTAATTTGATGGCTATTATAATATTTAAAGAATTAGATGATGTAAAACTATCATGTCTAGTCTTTTTAATAATGAGTTAAATTTTTTATAAATTTGGGTATTGGCAATGAAATGAATATTCAAAATAAATTCAACAAATGTGACAATTTTATTCCATCTCAATAGTGTCAAAATGAAACGCTCAACAAAAAAAAACAATTCTTCCACAAAAAATCATTCATTTTATTTTCCTTGCCAATATTTGATGCAATTAAATATAGATGAAAGTATTCATTATTCGCACGCATTCTAATTGTAAAACAAAAGAAAATCAAACTTGTAAATTAAGATTCTTTTTAAGCGCCACTATAAATTGCCCATTTTTAAAAGACAGTGGAATTTTTTAAAAAATTGAAATTTTGTATTTTTCATCATTTAAATTGTCTCAAACCAATTTCATAATAAAAAAAACTATTGTTATAATGCCAAATGAAACTAAATAGTAAAACAATTAAAATGAATCATTAATGTAATGAAAATTAATAAAAATTAAAATGCCTTTTTATTTTTATCATTTAACATGTTTATTCTTAATTTTAGTTCACTCTCTTTCTATACATTTACTATCCTCTTTCTCTTTTACTCGCAAAATGATTGACTTGTACATAAAAATTGTGTGCGTGTTTGTAAATAAATTTTTTAAATATATTTCTAATCATCACTTCACTTTTACTTCTAATCTATTGTATCCAATTCCTCTTAATTTATCACTAAAATCTCATTTTTAACTTGGTGTGTTTAATGTACATATTTTTAATTAAGTCATAAAATTAATATAATACAATATTTTAGATTATAATGTTTCAATATTATAATTACTATTATAAGATATCTATCATAGTTATCTTTGAAAAAAATTGTTTAATATCTTTTTATTTAAACAATAAAATTATCTTTTTTCCTCATTTTCTTCTTTTTCTGTACTTCTTTTCGGGATTCGTTGTACAATACATAAACTGTATCAATATCAAAAAACACTCAAACTAAACAAAATTGAAAATAAAATGATTGTACAGGAAGAAGCAGTTGAGTCAAGCTTACGAGAAATTGGATTATTATAAAACACCATCCATCTATAAATAATTATGACACCACCACCAACCACCATCACTTTTCTCCATTTCATACCAAAACAAAATTCTTCTCTCTTTATTTATGTAAACACCATTTTATATTTGAATGTAGTGTACAATATTTTAGTTCACATTGTTACTGAAGTCAAGTGGTTAGGGATTCTGAACAAAAGTTAACGGCTTAATTAACACATTTCTTTGTTATAAGCATTATAGTAAAAGACAAAATATGATATCCTAGCTACTAATCACATTTTGATAAATTTCTCAGAAATTTGAAAAATATTGTTACTGGATATTTACCAACAAAATGTTATTATTACCATTAGTTTGTAACTAACAAATTTACAAATGATACAGGTTTTGGGAAGATATTAATATATGAAAGTAAAAGCAGATCATCAAAATATAAAATATTAGAATAATTTTGGAGTACAAATTTTTGGCGTAGTAAATTGAGAATTTGGCATTGACTTTGTTCTGTTTTGATGATATTTTGATGTCTAAAAAGATGATAATTGAATTCTTAAAAACAACAGGGGAAATGTTTTTTTTATTCAGGTTTTATTATTTAAATGAAGAAAGTTGTTGTTTCTTAACATTTTATTCAAATAAATTATTTTCGGGTAAAAAATTCTCACAAAATTTACTGATATACGATCGAAATTGGAAAAAATTAATTCATTTTTAAGAATAAAAAGAATTTTTATCACGTTAGTGAAACTAATTGGAATTGATGTCTACCAGAAAAAAAAGTAAATGTATAAAAGGCCAAAATAACACTTATTTATTCAACTATATGAATATAAAAGTAGAAAGTTACTTATATCAAATTTAATTAAAAGTAGAACAGAATCAATAATGGTTATAAAAGAAAATTTTTCAAATATTGAAAGCTTTAGATGAAAAATAACACGTATCACTTTACACCTTATTGTTAAGAATATTATGATAAATTTATTATAAAATATCAACAAAAACACACACAATCAATCAAATCACACCTTTCGGACCAATTTTAATGAGATAAAAATTACTTTATTACTTGCTTCATTTTGTGAGTATCTGAAAGAAAGAAAGAATTTATTACAGCCAAATGTATTCACAAATTGGAGACTATAATTTAAAATATTGATATATAATACCAAGTAGTAGTAGTTTGGAGCAAAAGTAAGCACCACTTCACAATTATAATAAGATAAAAATATATATTTAAAATAAAGGATTTGATGATTCTCTTGAGATATAATTTTTTATTACTAACAACACAATATTGCTCTTCAGTTTTCAACCCTCCATTTGTTTCTGCTTTTATATTCTTTTTACTTTTTTCCATAAATTATTTTGTGTGAAAAGGAAAATGAATTACTTATTACATTTACGCGATATACCTATAATGACAAAATTCAAATCAGTTCTATGTGTGTAGTGGTAGTGCTTTATCTAATAAGCAATAATTGATAATTGTAAATTGGTTTTATGGAATTAAAGACAAGGTATGTAGCCTAGACTCATATTAGTTTTTATGTTTTTAATTTTTTTCAAACATCATGCTTCCCTTGTTTTTAATTCCTTTAAAATCTTCTTTTCCACTTCGAAAAAATCATTTTTGTGAATAACATAATCATCTCTAACAAAAACTTATTTCTTATCTGAATGATTTCAGGACGAGACACCACAAGGATTTTTTGAAGACCATGGACTTGGTTAAAATTTTAAAAGTTAAAATTAAAATATACTCAGCACAAAAAAAATACATCATTCTAAAAAATTTTTCATATTGATTCCACTGATACATTTCACGGATGTACGTTTAATTCAAATCTCATAAATTGATTATCGAATTTAGTTTTAAAATTTTCTACAATAAAAGAATTAAATTAAATATTAAGTAATGCAATGATGAATGAATGTGCATTACTTTCAATGATTTTTCTCATTTCTAATATTCAACATCTGCATATCACGCTCAATCAACATCACAAAAATTTACATTTTTCTACAACCATTTGAAGATGCAAAAAAAAAATAAATAAGTAAACCTGCACAATGAATAAATGTTCTAAACATGTTGAGAGAAAAAAAATTAAAAGATTTTTAAAGTTATTTTTATTCGAGATATTTTACACTTCATCACGATGTTAAATTTTTTGCATTGTACTTAAATTTGTATTAAATTTAAATTTCTATGATCTGAAAAATAATAAATATTATTGCAAAAAATAGCTAATTTTTGATAATTTATTTTCAGTACAAAATACTTTATTAATATATATACTGTTGTACAAAATTATTATAAATATAGATAATTCATCACTTGTTGAATTTTTATAGCCTTTATATTCTTAACATGGATTCAATCAAATGGGAAGTGTTGATGATGCTTGATGTTTGAATAAATTTCCAAATAGTTTTAAAGAACTTCCAGTGCCTTTTGGTGCTAAGCCAAAAAGCATGAATGAAAGCGATATGATTTGTAAAACGGCAAAAAGTACGGTAAACGCTGTAGATTGCATGAACATACTAAAATATAGTGTCAATAGTAAGCATATACTATAGCATATCGATGCAAATAATTTTTGTTTTGAAAACATAGATGATAAAAGAGACTTAAAACCAACGAGAAATGAAAAGCCAGCGATGAAAAGACATGAAGCAAGTGTGAATAATAATGCAAATTTTCTTGCTTTAAATACTAGAACCTGAATTGAAAAGAACAATTAGAATATTCTTAAAATTATATTGAAATTCATTTCATCTTACCGGAATATAAAATGTTGAAAGAACAAGACAAAAAATTCCAAGACCGACACATATTACCTTAATTAAAAATTTAAATAATAAAAAAATTATTTTACAAAAAAATAATCAAAAGTATTACAGCTGCAATTATTCTTTGAAATCTATTCAGTTTTGGACAACACCATGAATCATCACTATCATCATTTAAAAGCCAAGAATTAGTTGCTGATGAACTAGTTGAATTTACAAATGGAATTTTTGGCATTTTCACATTAAAGTTGGGTATTTTATAATTTGTTGATTTCTTCTCCTCGTTCATTAGCATATATTCGTCTAAATCTTGTTTTAAAGATGCCATTTTGTAATATTATAACTATTTGGCTATGTAATAATAAAATTTAATTGAAACTTTTGCTTTTGCGACACATATACTTTCCTATTGTTATTGTTGTATAAATACAATTTTTTTCAACTTGTTTTTAAGGTAAAAATTTAATTTAAAAAAAACGTTACATCGAAATATTTTTCTTTATATATACATACTTTATTATCATCAAATCAATAGATTAAAACAGACAAATTTTTTTTATGATTGAAAGTAAATTATTAATGAATTTCCACTGTTTTGGTCCAATTCATGAAATTGAAAAGATGGATGGAGCAATGGATGTGCAATTTCATGTGCAAATCTAGTTCTACCTAATTGATTTAAGGGCAGATTTTTTGTAAAACGTAAGTGAAATTGTAGAGGATTATTGTGATCAATTTTTGAGACATTACCATATCCAAGTAAACATTTAGTGATGGTAGAAAATAATATAATATAGACTTGATAATCCTTCATCATAAGAGACTTTATCTTATGAAATTGCCATACTTTGAGATCTAAGTCATTTAGTTCCACCACATTTCTAGTTATTATGTTACTGAATGTACACTGATTATCCATTTTAAGTACGAAAAATTTTTGATCTGCATTATGAAAATAATTTTGATTGGAAGATTTAGATCTTTTTCCATATTGATTTTTTTCCTGTGCTGAAAATTTTAGGCTACGAAAATTATTCGCACGTTCTTGACGAAAAACAAAAGTAGCTCCAAATGAATTTTCAAAATTTTGATTTGAACTTTCTTGATAATAGTTCGATGAAATATTTTTTTGAATATTTTGATTCCTAGAAGTTGAATGAGGCTTATGAAATGAATGATTAGAATCATTGTTTTTGATTCTTTGATTTTGAAAATCATTATTTCTTTGCTGCGATGTATTGTTTGAAGTTTGAATATTTCCTCCTATTTGCATCTTTTTGAGTCCTGCAACTGTATCTTCAATATATATTGCTTTAGAAATAGCATCGATTAAAGAACTTTCATTACGTTTATGAGAAAAATTTTTTTCATTTAAAAATCGCAAAAGCAAACAATTAAGTTGATTTCTCAAAGTTAAGATCATAATTGAATCATCCTTTGTTGACGAGAACTTAATAAAGTTATCAATTTGAATATTTAAATATTCATCAATATCTTCATCGTCTTCAGTATCTTCCCATTCATCGTCACCATATTCATCATCAATTGCAATTATAGGTTCTTCTTTCAATTCAAATCCAGCCATAAAACACATTGATATGTTAGTCACAAGGGTATTGCACTTCAACATTGGGATTCTTCCAATTCGATTTTTTTCTTCAAAAACAATCCAATCCGTTGGGAGTTTCCTTATAGTTGTTTTATAACCTTCTTTCTTTACACACAATACACTGCTCATATGAAAACTTAGTCTATGGTCAATTTCTGTATACATCATTCCTTTCTTATTGTCAATTTTTGCTACAAACGGATAAAGACCGGATATGATTACAGCTTTTATTACAGGCCACTTTTCGGAATTTTTGTTAAGCTCTATTGAATTTTCTTTAATCAATCCACTTGTTTGTAGGTAATTTAATATTTGATTACGAATGCCACGCACATACTCAATGTGATAGCTACTAATGAAATTTTCTTCACAAAACTTTTTATCACTTTGATTGTTTTGTTTTAGACTAAGCCAGTGATTAAATATTTTTAACATCAGAAAATGGTCACTATAAGCTTCACCAGCAATACTCTTCTTCCATTGTTCACATCTATATCGATCAGCAGGACTCATGGGAAGATTAAAAATTTGATCACCCATTGTCAATATGCTCACTAAACTTAAAATTGGACCAAGACACTTGAAGATTATTGAATAAATCAGCATTTTTCCATATTTTGCTTCCAGTGGCATTCCAACTAAATGTGTTCCTAATAGTGTTAAGTTCTCGTTATTGTCGAGTGCTCCCATTTTCTGCAAGTATTTGATACTTTGACGAATATTAGCGAGAGAAGGACATGCGATACATCGTTGCAAAAAACTTTCAATTTTTGACTTCTCATCAATCAACAATTTTGTTTGCAAACAAATTTCGGTAAGTGAAGTTCTTAGCAATTCAGGAATTGTAACTTCAAGCATTGAATTAAAACGGTCACGAGAATAAATTCTATATACTATACCATCTCGCAATCTACCAGCACGTCCTTTTCTCTGATTAGCTGACGCTTTGCTAATCCATTGAACACGTAATGATGAAGAGTGGGATATAGCGTCATAAGATTTTTGTTTTTCTCGACCACTATCAATTACATATATAACATCATCAATAGTGATACTGCTTTCAGCAATATTCGTAGATAAAATAATTTTGCGTCTACCATAAGTTGTTGGCTTGAAAACGTTTTTCTGATCATCTGTTCTCATACTCGAATGAAGAAGAAACATACATATTTCGTTATGCTTAAAATTATCATTAATTAATTTTGAGAGTTGTATGATATCATCAAAACCAGGAAGAAAAATTAAAATCGCTCCCATTTTGTCAGATTCGATGTGAATCTTTTCTACAAGTTTCACTATCAATTCGTAATCTATTGATTCTTCAACAATAAAATTATTTGTCTTGGTTTTCAATATTGTATCTTGATATATGTTAAGTAATGCTTTGTTATAAAAATCATCATTATTTAATTCTTGCTTTTGAGTATTATAATTTTGTATCAACAATTCTTTAATCTTTGAATCACTTCCATGAAGTTTATGAGCAATTTCGAATGAATTCAAGTCATATCCACCAAAGTCTACTTTTAGATTTGGATCAGCTTTTAAACGTAAAAGTTTTTCTACCATTTCATTCCACTCTCGACCAATTGCTATCATTAATGGAGTCATTTTCGTTTGCCTATGTCTGTAATCTATTGGTGTACCATCGTTAATAACGTAGTAAAGAAATTCATCAAAATATGCTTCCGGATTATCATGTGTACTCATTTGTTCTAATAAATTATCAAGATACTCTTTAAAATCTAGAATAGAAATTCATATGTATAAATATAAATTATTATGTAGTTATGATAAAAGAAAATATTGAAATTTCTAAAGAGTCATATCAAATAATTGATTTTTTACCTTCGTCATAATCCTCAATAGCTACTACATTAGAACCACCACAAGCATCATTTGATTCTTCGTTTATATATTTACTTTGACTCGATTGAATGAGTTGCCCACTTTTATATTTTTCGTTTAATTCTTCAACCTTTTTGTTTGTAAAATTAGTTATTTTTAAAACATCTTCGAGATAATATTCTTCGACATTATATTGTTTTATAGTTATGGAAACTTCTTCACATGTGCCGAAATAATTTTTAAAAATTGAAGTATCCATTGTAGCTGACATAATTATGAGTTTTAGATTTGGGTTAATGTTGAAATGCTCTTTAATTGACGTTAAGAGGAAGTCATTTTCTTTATTCCGCTCATGTGCCTCATCAATTATTATGTGCGTAATGTTATTAAAGAGCTTTTCAGGTTGTCTTCCCATTAAATATCTTAGAAAAACGCCAGGAGTCAAGAAAATCAAATTTGAAGCTGCAGAAATTTTTGAATCAAGTCGAATTTGATATCCAACAGATGAGCCCATATTTATTGAGCTCTCATAGCACACTCTTTCTGCTAAAGCAATCGCTGATATTCTTCTTGGTTGTGTGCAAATAATTCGACATGGCTGATTTCTCTCACATGCAGTCTCCATAATATACTGAGGAATTTGTGTGCTGAAATTAAAACAAAATTGTTATTCGTAGATGCATATGCCTACGAAATCATTTGGCTCAAAATTGGAAAAACAGATATTGATATGTTACAGAAAAATTAGTCGTAAAAATAGTGTATTAACATTTAATTATTTATCTAAGAGTTTTTTTTACCTTTTGCCAGATCCAGTATTTCCCTGAATGAGCAGTATTCTATTATTATCAATAGCTTGAATAATTTTTTCTTTATAGCCATAGATTGATAAATTTGTACGTATTTTGATAATTGAATCATTATTTTGAAGAATTTTTTTTGGTACAGTCGGTGAATTAGTTAATGCAAATGGCTTGGTAATTAACTCTATCTTTTTCCTTAAATCCTCATTACTATTTTGAACTGATCTTGGAAACTGTTTCAAGTGTTGCGTTAAGACAGCTCTAGTTTCTTGACTCAAAAAAAATTTTGCATTCTGATGTACATAATTTTCATCCTCTATCAACTTAAAAAGCGAAAGTTTACGATTCTGACCTGCAATAGAATTATGGTCATTTAAATTTTATATTCAACACTTACAAAAAAATAAAATGCTACCGAAACCATCTGATTTTGATTTTAAATTATATTTAGGGCATAATTGATGAACAAAAGCTCGTTCTACATTTGTTAAAAGCGCAGGAAACGTATAAATAGCATCACTTGAAGAACAAAAATCTTGAATTGTTTTTTCGACTTTAATTCTAAATTCGGCATCTATAAGCACATCATTTTTAGCTCCTTTCTTATCTCGTCGACCCATTGTTTGAATTATTTATACTTGTCAGCTTCAATAAAATATTATTTGATTTATTATTGAAAGATATTCACTTTTCACACAAATTAAAAATTTTTTAAGCAGCTGCTTTTTTTGTAAACAAAATCTTGTGGCGAATTCAAGAAGTTATTTCAAAATAAAGCATAACTGAAATTATTTGTTTGAGGCGTATATTTTTATTTATTCTTCTGAAAATGGATAAAAATTTTTTAATTTTTATTGAAAATTATTAAAGATTTAAGAATATTCTGAAGGTTTATGTAAAAGACTTTTTATTGAATATTTTTTATGAAATATTTTCCACAAACAGTAATTAACGACCATATCCCCAACCTCCCCAACGTCTTCCTATATAAAATTGAAAGTTAGTTAATATCATGTTTTAAAGTACTTAACTTACCATAGCCTGAAATTGATAAAACAGCAAAAATTATTATGTACCTATCAGAAGATCAGTATTAAATAGAAAAAATCTTACCACCTGAAATTTTTCAAAAAAAAATATTTAATCAATATTTGTTATAAGAAAAGATCTAAAATATTATTTTATATCTTAAGAAGTTTTTATAACATACCGTAATGTCGGCCCCAACCTCCTCCATAGTAACCACCGTAACCTATCAAAAAAAATTTATACATATTTATGTGAAAACTATAAGACAAAGTAAAATTTATATTTAGGAAGACTATTATCCAAGACTAAGACACTACACCTGATTAATTGAAGTATCTTCTTCTTAATTTCACCTATTTCAATTTTATAAAAAATGATAATTTACCTCTTCCCCAACCACCTCTATGACCCCAACCTGAAAAAATAAAACAATTTATTTTTAGAATGGAGGAAATTTCAATCTATAATTTAACATTTTTCAATTTAAAATTCAAATGCGCACTCGTAATATCACTAAAAATACTTAATATTGTTTTTTAATGCTTTTTTATTGCGTAAAAATATTTGATAGAAATTTACCTCTACGATACCATCGTTTTTCACGGTCTAAAGAAGATTCATCACCAATAGCTTGTGCTTCCGTTTCCAAATCCTCAACAGTAAGAAGAGAGTTATCGGTTTTTTTATTATTATTACTTTCTTCTGTTGCATTCGCTAATGCAGCAATTATGAAAAATGCAATCAAAATAAAAATTTTCATCATCAAAAATATTTTTAAACTCTCAGATTGAATCACTTAGTCAACGTAATAGAACTAAAAGCACTTGCAACTAAAAACTTCTTTATATACTGGCATTAATGATTATTTACCTTTGAATCTCATTTTTTGGTTTTAAATAGATTTCTCTACTTATTTATTTATCATTAAAAATCTCTCTCATCTTTCTTTTCATGAGACATTAAGAATCAAGAATGTGAGGCCAAAAATCACCACATCATATTTTTGGAATGGAAAAACCCATCACATGAGTTACTGAACTTTCAAATTGCTTTTTATTGCTAAAATTAGGCAGTCCCTTTTTGTCAGTTTTAAAATTTCATCACAATATAGTGGATTAAAAACTATTTGAACAGAATAATTGAGATAAATGAACTCTTCTTTCCAAAAAAAAATCCATCCTACAAAATTTAATTTTGATCTTGAAGAGAACAACAATAAATTATCTCAATACTAAACGAAGTTTTTTGTATTCTTGCGAAAAGAAGATCATAAAAAATTTAAAAAAAAAACAAAATTGTCTGCAATTTTTCTGGTTGTATCCAGTTTTAATAAAGGTAATTATTTATATTTTCTTCGCCATAGGTGATTTTCAGCATAGTTGGATTTTTGTTGCGTCATTTAATGATTCATATTTGTTATTGTTTTTGTTATGTTTAAACATAACGAATACGAAAATAACAAAACAAAATTTTTTAATCTTCTTTGTTTGAATTTAATAGCTTAAAACCAAGAAATAATAGAATATTTCCAAGGGGAAAATAACTCTGACGAAAGATTTTAAAATTTCGCTATTTTTTCGTCATTTTTTGTTATTTTCGTTATATTCGTCATTTTCGTTATTCTTTCGTTTTTCGTCAGAGATATTTTCCCCTTGAATATTTCATTTTGATAAAATTTTATCCAAAATCTGGATCAAATTTTATTCAATTTTTTTAAATATTACTATGAACTTCTAATTATTTTCATTTCTTATCTTATTGTAAGGAAATATTGAGTCATAAACTATAATGTAAAGCACAGTTAATAAGAATATTCAGTGATTTCTTAAAATTTTTCGATCAAAAAAGCAGTTTTAGGGGCATTTTCAGGCGATTTTTGTCCTGTAAGACAACCCCCTTGATTTGAATTTTAACGGCTAAATCGTGTATTGAAATATTCTATTATTTCTTGCTTAAAACATTCTCGCTTTGGTTTTAAAGATAAGCTTTGACAATGACTAAAATCAAATTTAATAAAAGTATGTAGTATATGAAAGTGTCATATATTTAAGTTTAAAGATCCTGCAATCTAATTTACAAGATTAAAATGAAGATTTGTGTATTAAGTTGAAATGAATGAGTACAAAAATGATAAGTAAGAAAATACTAAACGTTTTAGAAATCATGTTGTTGGGATAAATAAATTGCCCAAATTTTAAGTTTTCCCATTACAATCTGCAGATTTAGAGCAGTTATTAATCACGCGCATTATAACTCTCTAATTTGTTTTGATGAATAGAAATGACCATGAAGCTTTAACTGACCACTCTCAACGTTCAGCAGATCAAAGTTTTGTGTTGTAGATATTTCTTTTCTTTTTTTTTTTACAAATATTTAAGACGAAATAAGCTTTGAAAAGATGTCTGCATTGTGTGTGATGTTTTTCTAATAGACTAAGTTAAAATTTTCTGACCGAATTAATTTAATAAATATAAGGAATTTAAATTTTTAGTCTTACAAACTAACTAGCACATTTATGTAACAATGAATGACAAATCTCATGCTAATTAATTGTAAAGTTATTATGTCACTCATTGCTTTTTCAACCTGTTTATTTTTATTTGCGTTTGTCGATCAGAGTAAGAAGTCAAAAGGTTGAAAAATATTGTTTATTGATTCATTACTGATTATTATTTTACAAAATATTTCACATATAGAAGTGAAAATTGTTTAGTTCAATGAGTAATAAATGAATAAATAATAATTATTCATTTAAACGTCATTTACACTAACGATATTAATATTGAAATGAATAATCACGTATTGTTAAGGATTTATACGAATTTTTGAAAAAATATCTAAAAGCTCTATGAAAAGCTTTCAAATTATTTTTAGATTTATATTTTAACAAAAAAAATTATTCTAACTTTTTTCTGAAAAGAATCATATTGCGGAACTATTTTAAATATTAATGAATAAATTTTTTTTTATTATGATATTAATCTTGAACAATTAGGATCGTTAATAGAACTTTGAATATTTTTAAAAAAAAGTTTGACCTTGAAAAAATTATCTTTTTAACTTTTTGTAGCTTTTGTGATGATTTAATTGATTAAAACTTTTTACAAAAAACACTTGTGACATTCATTTTTATTGAAATTCAACAAATTAAAAGCAAGTAGCACAAATTTCATACTAAATTGAAGTTGATTTCATTTAGTAAAAGAATGGTGAATAGATGGAACTGTAAACCGGATAAGCTGCCGGTACTAAGGAATTAACTACAACCACAGGTCTTGTTCTAAATGCTGGTCTAAAGTTTCCAAAATAAGCTCCTCCTGGCCATTCAACATATACAGTCTGTGGATTTGGATCAGGAAGAGGTTTTGCTTTCACATCGACTAATATTCCAATTGATAACATGATAAATAATATTTTTGTCCACATTTTTACTCACTCAAACTAAAATTTAATCTCGACTGAAAAAATGTTTCAATATTTCTTTCGATTTTATAAGTTTTCGATAATAAAGTGTTAATTGATTACGTCAATTCTCGAAAAAATTCATGTTAATTTTTTTAGCTGATTTAAATCGATTTTTGATGCTTTCAGTGTCGTTGTGGAATAATGACAACTGCCGGTTTTTGAACAATTGGCCCAAGTGGTCGATTTGGTTGCTGAACGACAACCACTTTTGGACTTGGACGTACAATAGGTGGTTTTCGAACGACAATCACTTTTGGATTTTGAGTAATAACAGAAGGATGATATGGTTGCTGAACAGCAACTACTGGTGGTCTTCGATCAAATGCTAAAGAACTTTTAAGTGCAAAAATAAAAAACAATATTATAAAAATCTTCATTTTGCAAAACGCAAGAGTTTTAATTTAACTGATGATCTTCACGATAATTCTTGCCTCTTTTATATGCAAGTAGCAGAAAAATATGATAATTTTTAAAGAAAACATTGATATTAAAGAACATGCTATTATTACCTTAAAAATTTTAGAGAGCAGTGATATATCTAAAGTTTAAAAAAATTTATATAAAATAACTGAAAAGTTGATGTTTAAAAAAAATTATTAATAGAAAAATTTTGCTAAATTTCACTACAATTTAAATCGTTTTTATTTAATTTTCCATAGAACAAATTGATTTATTCACTTTAGGCCTTTACCAGTAAATTCCACCAAAGATTCTTGGAAAGCCAAATCTGAGATAATCATTTCTTTAAATTTTATATTCGACACTTTAAGAACTTTTAACTTACCCTAAAAAATAAATAATAAATTTCATGATTCATGAAAAAACAGGAAATGATCTAGAAAGTTTTAGTATTAAGATTTTAAGAAGCTTACCCCAACCGCCATAATATCTCGGATAACTCCAGCCCCCATAAGGATAACCCCAACCTCCTCCTTTAATTTGTATATATTTTAAAAAGAATTAAATTTTTAAATTATTAAAAAAAAATCAATCAATTACCATAGCCACTATATCCCCAACCACCTGTGATAAAAATAAATTGTTTACTCAATAATTCTATAATTTTCTAGCCTTTTATGAATTTTTATAAATTTACCGTAATAATGCCTGTGATGGCGTTTATCTCTCACTAATTGTTCAGTGCCATCATTTGATAAAGATTCTTGAACAGGTAAACTTTCAGCAGCCAATAAATCCACTTGCTGCTCATTTGAATCTGATTCTATTGGTAAAGCACTAATCACACAAAGAATGGCCGAGAAAATGAAAACTTTTGTAAAAATTCCCATTGTTTTTATTTGGTTCGATTGTTCTTTACAATACTAAATTAATATCAATACTGAACATAAGAACGCATCTGAAGATTCTTTTATATCGGACAAAAAATTGGAGGTGTAAGAGATAAACAAAATAAGTATTAAAATATGACAACATAAACAAAATATCAACGCAAGAAAATAACAGTAGAAAAATTCCCCCGAAAAAATGCTGAATAACGATAACATCCGATGTCATATGATGGAAAAATTAGATCATTTGATATATTTTATTTTCTATAGAAAATTGCAAAATTATTAAATGAAAAAATTTTAAATGATCAAATAATGATATTTTTATTAGCAAATATTAAGAAAAAATAATTATTGTCAGCAAATTGAATAATTGAACTCATAAATTGATGGATAAATAAACAGTATATAAGGCGCGTCAAGTAAAAATGAGCTAAGTCCACTGGAACGCTTATTTCATAAGAATTGCTAAGCAAACTATATCATGTTATACATCATTAGAAGGAATTTTTCAATCACTATTCGATTCTAAATGGTGTACCATGCCTATATTTATGCTCTGATTGTGCAAAATCCTGATGATGAAATTCTTTTCTGTAAAGTGTAACAGAAGCGCAATTGCAAAATCGCTTGACCTGTTTTTTTCTCTCTCATTTCTACCGTTAAAAAGTTATGAATTTTGAATTTGACCTAGAATTTCGAAAATTCACATAGTGTACATTTATAGCGAATTTTTGGAAAACCTTCTAAAAAATTTAATGTTGGACATTACTTAGAGAGCAAAATCTGATGAAAATTCTTTGCTTTGAGCATTAGGAAAATGACAATTTTATACTTTTGTAATTGGAGTTTTTTAATTGACACTGATCTGCAATATCAAAAATTCGCTCTAATCAAGTACGATGCATATGTACTGATTAATTTCTAGTTTCTTTTGATCATAACTCTTGATCGGATTGTTCAATCTTTATGATTCTTTCACTGTTTAATTGTATTTTGAATATATTTTAAGAAAAATAACATATTTGGACACAATAACTTCAAAATCAATTTCAAAATGACCGAAACATATATAACTTCATATGTTGGTCACTTTGAATTCATAATTTTCAAACCTTAGGAAAGCTTTGAGAAATTAATTTTAAGCCTAAAAATAAATAAATTTATTGTATTTAAGTGTTAAATATCAAATGAAGTCGTTGATTTAAAAAAACTATATTATTTTATTTCAGTATACAAATAATGAACTCAAATAAAGATATTGAAGTTTATCATATTTGTTTTTATGAGTTTTATTTACAAGTTTGTTGCTCTTTTTCTATTCTCTTGATCATTTGCGCTCACACATTTAATATGAATTTGTCTCAGATGATCATGTATATTTATATTTTCTCTCTTGAAAGTTCTCTAAACTCTATGAGAACAAACATGCAGACTAAAATTTATTTTTCAAAAGATTTGTCTAATAAGAATTTTCACATGTGTCTAACACTTAATAATTAATTAATTAAACTGGCGTCCAATATAAAATGTTCACAAAGCAAGAATATAATTTAATATTAAATGACAGAAAGTCAAGTCATTAACAGCCGTTGAACTGGTCTCAGTAAGTAGTTGAACAGAAAAAAAAAATTCTTAAGGAAACGGCACTGTGCTTAATAAACAAGGATTAAGTATTCGTCTCTATAAAGCTATTCGATAAGTGTTTAAGTTAGTCATATAAAATTTTTTGTTTTGTAGGGTTTTCCCAGAACACATTAGCTTAAGAAACTACGATTCAATGATTCAGTGACCGGCTGATCATCTTTTTGCTTCTTTGATTTCTGTTCTTGAGAGAATAAAACATGATTCTACACATGGAAAGGAGGAGAAGAAAAAAATATAAACAACAACAAATGAAACAAAAAACAATTCATTTTTGCCGGTATATAAAGGCCTTTCAAGATGTAAGCCGCATCAGTTCAATCGAGTTATTTATACAGAAGAGTTTGAAAAAATTAATTTAAAAAAAAATAACAATAATGAAAGTGATTATTATTTTTGCACTGTGCATAGTTGTTGCACTTGCTCTTCCAGTTGAAGAAATTGGTGAAAATCAAGAAGCAAATGTACCATTGACAGTTGAAGATTTGGAAGTTGAAGAGCCCGTTGATAATAGTGATGATCTTACTCGTGCTAAACGATGGGGAGGTTTGTTTAAATATAATTTCCAAATATTTTGTAAAATTTAATTATTATAAAAATAATTTGTTTTTTTTTAATAGTCTAAATTATTTTTTGAAACAATAATAATGTTTATAGACAGATTAGTTTTCATCAGAGCCCGAAGCAAGGCCTGAGAACTTCTTTTGCTTAATATGATTATTTTTTGACTCGATTTTATTTTTTTGTAAAAATCTCGGTTTTTCTATCATAATCTTCACTTTTTATAATTGATTCTTTGTTTTTATTAGTAAACAAGTGATTGTGCATTAAAACATCTGCCTAAATATGGCTAGTTTACAAAATTTGGGATAAAAAAAATCAAACTAGGATCAAAAAATTTTGAAAGTTCTCAGTCCTTGGCCGAAGTTGATTAAAAATTTGTACGTAAGTCGACTTCGTGCTCTGATTTTCATTTTATAAGAAAAATTTAGTATTTCCGTTTGATTATTATTAAACTATAATTTAACTTTTTATAAAAAAAGAAAATTTCATTCAAATGAATTTTAAAATTTTTATTAAAAGGCTATGGAGGCTATGGCGGCTATGGAGGTTATGGCGGTTATGGAGGTAACAAGTTTTAAATACATCATTTTCCTAAGAAAATAAAAATATTTTAAGCTCCAATTTCATACTGATAAAAATGAATTTAAAAAATCTTTGTTAATTCTTTTTTCTAAAGCTATAAAAATCAAGAAATATAGAATATTTCAATCTCGATTGAATTTTTTGAAGCCGTTATAAAATTTCTTTTAAAACTTAATTTTGCTATGAATTTCTAATTATTTTCGTTTCTTATATAATTATGAGGAAATATTCAATCATAAATTATAATGTAAAGCACAATTAGTAAAAAATTTTCAGTGATTTCTATTAAATTTGTAAACAAAAATGCAGCTTTAGAGGCAAGGGGAAAATAACTCTGACGAAAGATTTTAGAATTTCGCTATTTTTTCATCATTTTTCGTTATTTCCGTTATTGTTTGTAAACAAAGATTTTGTAACCAAAATTGAATTTAAACAAGTTTCCCAGCACTTATACCATTTAGATTACATTAATACAACACTAAAAAATGATTCTGAATACATTAGAAGAGCCAAAATGTTGAAATTGCAGAGAAAATTTGAACAAATTTTTTGGTCATTTTTTGCTATTTTTCTTCATTGTTTGTAAACGAAAATCTCGAGGGGGTGACAGCTTCTACGAAAGAAAATTTTTACGAAAAGATTTCGAAATATTACGAAAAATTAAGAAGGTTTT